>PVJH01016261.1:0-18628 GCA_004026705.1 Nesogale talazaci
AAAAATGTCCAATTAGAGACAAGCAAATAAGGTGGAGGAAACTCTAATGCAGTTATTGGTCAGTTTTGCCATGCCACTGGGTTTAAAATGAGTCATCCCAGAAACAGCAATAAGGGAATCCCACAGCCACAAGAAAAAAGAGCCAAATTCCTTTGAATGCTGAGATATGTGCACCCTGATCTAGGAGACAGAGAGCTGTGAATCAGAGATGTAACAAAGAGACACAGCAGCACCAATAGTGCAAGGCAGAGATACAGGCTTCCCAGCCCAGAAAGGGAGGAAACAACGTATCCTAGGGAAATAGGTTTACTTGCATCATAGGTGCCTCTCGCATTAACTGGGGGAGCCATGATTTCTGACTCACCAAACTAAATATGTGCATCTTCAAGCCGACGCTTAGGATTGAGTGGAAAGCTCTTGGGTCATTTGTTGTTGCTCTTATTACTAGGTTCCGTCAGGTCAGCTTCAGCTCATAAAGGCCTTATGCACACCAGAATGAAAGAGGGTTAGCTCCTGCACCTCCCTTACAATTGCGAGCCCACTGTTGCAGCCACTGTGTAAATCTGTCTCCTTCATGGACTTCGTCTTTTTCCTTTACCCTCCCTTGACCAAGCATGACGTCCTTTTCCAAGCATTTGTCTCTCTTGATACCATATCCAAAGTATTCATGATGAGGTCAAAACGTCCTTGTTTGTAAGAAGCATTCTAACTTTGCTTCATCCGAGGTGGATTTGTTTGCTCTTCAAGTAGTCCATGGTATTTTCAAGAGTCCTCACTAGCACGTTAACTCAAATGCATCAATTCTTCTGCAGTCTTCCTTATACATTACCCAACTTTCACATGCTTGTGAAGTAATTTAAAATATGACTAGGGACAAAGGCACCTTAGGGACATTCTTGCTCCTCAAAACTTGAAAGAGATCTTGTGCCGAAATATCTTTGTAACTTATTTGGCCAAGCAAGCAGAGGCCAAGGCTGAATCAGAGACAAGTTTGGCAGAGGACTAGTGTGAGGAGAGAGACTCCTAGCTCAAAGAACCATATCCTGACCCCAGAACATAATTCGTGAACTGCCCTGATGAACCCCATCAGCAGGAGAATGCGTAGTTGACTTCCGTGTGGTCATTCTCGTGAATTATTAAACCCATTAGAGAAGCAGAGAGGCTCTTGGAATAAATGATGTGGTATCGAAATTGAAGAAAGTTGGAGAGTGGCAGCACATCCACCCTTCACCTCACAGGATTAATCCTTAGGGTGTTGTACAGTGTGAGTCTCCTACTTTTTGAAGTCAGAAGACACCAGACACCTCCTCTGATGCTTTCTACAAGAATAGAGGTAAGTGCCCAAAGAGCCACAAACATGTTGTTTGGTGCCATGGAGTCTGTTCTGACTCATCACCACCTTCCATACGACAGAAAGAGGCGTTCTCCTGCCCTGTGTCTCCCTCACAATCATTCACTGCTGCCGCCACTGTGTCGGTCCTTCTTGTTGAGGGTCTGCCATTTGTTCTCCACCATTCCACTTGATCAAGCATGATGTCCTTTCTCCAGGAACTGGTCTCTCCTGACAGTATGTCCAAAGTATGAGATGAGGTCTTGTGATACTACAGAATTGCCATCATGAAACAAAATGTAATGAAATGTTGCAACGGAAAATTGGTTTCCTCTACGTGGCACCACCTCATTTACCATAAAAGCTTTTTCAAAAAAATCATTCTGTGTCCTTTATTTCAGGGAGATATGAAAATTACTATGTTAGTATTTTCCATATATATTTAAGTTTCCAAATTTGGGTTGGCATAACTGTACTTCTACTCATAGGTTAGCCCTGCTTCTCTGGGTCCCCTACTCCATCTTCTCCAATGCCAAGTTCACTACAGTGAGCATATAAGAAAGATACTTTCACTCTGATCAATGAGATTGTCTCAATCTTGTGGAAGTTCCAAATTGGCTTTTAGAAAATCCCTCTTTAAAATTAACAAAATCACAAAGGCATTTGGATGGGGGGGGGGGTTGTCAGTGATTTACCTAAAGAAGTCCAGAATGTTTGGTAAAGTATCCAAACAGATGAATACTACAATCTCTACAGCTCATTAAGCTATTTAATTTGTATCGCTGAGTTTTACTGCAAGTATGCAAGAAGATTACACTTGTCTTTCTTCTGCTCGAGATAGCTGTCCATGCCCCGAGCACTCACCAACATTAAGTCCCATTCTCCTCAAAGTTCCACTGAACAATGATCAATGAAGATACTACTGAAAAGCATGATAGCCATCAGACTAGAGTCATCTCTAACATTCCATAGGAAAAAAAATTGTATGAGATATTCTTTCTTTGTCTCTCCATTTTCTACCCCAGAGTCTCAAGTGACTTCAGTTGCAGGACAGAAATATATTGACTCTGCCCCTCATCTGGATGCAGGCATGTTTTTGTTGTCTTCACGTTGTCCTGTAAGATAGTCATAAAATGTTCATTGCTAGGAGGATTTAAAAGGAAAAGATTTCTCAAGCAGATTGGAAGGACATTCTTGGCTTCTTAAATCAGCGTGCTAGAACAGCACATTTAGCAGATGGTGAAAGATTCTTCACTACAGCTAACCTTTCCTCCTGTCTTTGGTTTTGCTCCATTACTGCAGCACGATGATCCATGCCCACATCACCTCTCTTTCTTAAGATAATTCTTCCAGGGAAGGAAGACTCCAGCAGTTAGTCGAAGGTACTCCTAAGCATGTGAAAGGAGCCCTGGCAGTGTAGTGGCTGATCATTGGAATGTGATCCGGATGGTTGGCAGTTTGAAACCACGCTCCAGAGGGGAAAGACTGGGCTTTCTGCTCCTGTAAACAATGTGGGTCTTGGAAACCCACAGAGGGTTGCTCTGAGTCAGCATGGACTTAAGGGCAATGGGTTGGGAGTATCGATGCACACGTCAATGTTTGCCAATTTTCTCACACAGTTGTCACAAACAAGATCGAAGAAATGCAACCACCAGCATAAGATGATCCTGCATCCCATGCAGCCTATTGGGATTCTCCTGACTGCAGGATCATTTTCAAGAAGATTCAACGCTATAGTGCTTGTCCCCCCAAGATGAACCCCAGAGGGGTGACTTGAAGGAATAATAAGGACAAGATGCCTTGTCCTTGCTAGGAAGAAACTGAGCAAAACATTCTAATGTTACTACATGAGGCTATGAAATCTTGGTTGGTGGAGGCCTTATCAAACCTCTGTTAGCTTATTCTGTCAAAAGTAGGACAAGGTTTTAGTTTTAATTTCAAAGTGTGCCATGTTAAGTGAAAGAACCAAATAAAAACTGCTGTGTGTCATGATAGTTACATAAGTATCCCCAAGGGTATACTGCTTATGAGTTGGGCTGCAAACTGCAAGATTGGTAGTTGGAAACGACCAGCTACTCCACACAAGAAAAATAGGACTTTCTCTTCCTGTAAACAGTTACTCTCTCAGAAATTCAGAGAGGCAATTCCACTCAACCCTATAAGGAACGCTATGAATTGGCATTGATTCAATGGCAGTGAATTTCGTGTTTGGTTTTGGTCATATTTACGTTTTATGTCAACTGGCCTGGGCCAGGAGTCTGACTGGTTGGGTACTTGAGGACTGTAATCAATTCTATGATGGGATCCCCTATGAGCAAAGCAATTACTCAGCAAAGCAAATATCCCATCAGGGGTTTTAGCCTACTTGATATTTAAGTAGAGGGATGGGAAGAGAGTTTCACTCTTCTTGCTGGCCTGGATCCCACATCTGTAACCTTAACCTCTGCTTCTTGAGTTAATGCCTGCCATACTGTTCACTAACCTGGAGCTATTGTCGACTGAACCTGGGAACCCTCAGAGTCTGCCATACTTGGGTTCATCAATTCTGCCAGTCACATGCATGACATTGCCATCAACCGAAGTGTAGTCTTCCTGCTTCCTGGTTTATTTGCCCCCAAAGTTAGCATCTGACCCACAGATTGGACTAGAATGGACTTGTTTGCTCCTACAACTGTGTGTGTTACTCTTCCTGATAAGCTGCTCTCTGACTTTATATACAAAGGAGGCCTGGAGGTATAGCTGTTAATTTCAAAGCCAGTAGTTCAAAACCACCAACTGCTCTTCAGGAGAGAGATGAGGCTTTCTACTCCCATAAAGTGTTACAGCCTCAAAAACTGACAGCAGCCATTATTCCCTGTCCTGAAGGCTTGCTATGAATGGGCATCTGCTCAATGTCAGTGAGCTAGGTTTTTTTGTTTGTTCCTTTGTATGTGTGTTTGTGTGTGTGTCACTAGTTTTGCTTCTTTAGAGAACAAGTTGTCATTCAGTTGATTTTTAACTCACAGCCACCCAATGGGACAGAATAGAACTGCCCTATGTTGTTGTTGTTGTTGTTGTCAGGTCTTACCAAGTCAGTGCCCACCCATAATAACCCTATGCACAACGGTACAAAACATTGCCCAGTCCCATTCCTGACAATTGTTCCTATGCCTGATAGGGTTTCTTAATCTGTAAACCTTACAGTGGAGCACGGTAGTATAGTGGGTAAAGCTATAAGAAAACTTTTACACAAAAGATGTGACCGTCTGTCTCCATAAAAATGTATATCCTTGGAAATCCTACATGTTAATTCTACTCTGTCCCATAGGATGGCTATGAGATGCAAGCCACTTGTCAACAATGGTCATGTGCAGGCTTCCAAAAGAGCAATTTGCCAGGACTTTCTACCATATGGCACCGTCCAGTAAACTTTGAGCTGCTAGCTGCAAGGTTGGAAGGCTAAACCCACCATTCACGCCTTAGAAGAAGTTGAAGCTATCTGCTCTGTAAAAAAAACAAAAAACAAAAACGAAAACAAAAAAACATTACGGCCTTGGAAACCCCATACAGGGTTACTATGAGTCAAAAACCACTCCATGGCAGTGGTTTGGTTTTCTCCCACGTACTCACCGGGTGGGATCAAACCATCAACCTTTAAGTTAACAGCTGAGTGTGGAGCAGCCAGTCACTTGCCGGCTTTTACCAACATTGCTGTTGTTAGATTTCATTGAGTGGTTCCAGCCCATAGCAACCTTATGCACAACAGAATGAGCCATCACCTGCTCCTGGGCCAGCCTCGCAATTGTTTTATACTTGAACCCACACTTGTAGCTACATCGCCAACCCATCATGTTATGCGTCTTCCTCTTTTTTGCTGTCTACTTTATCAAGCTGTCTAATTTTATCATGCTGTCCTTCTTCAGGGCCTGGTCTTTCCTGACAAGTCCAAAGTATATAAGATGAAGTCTCATCACCCTTGCCTCTAAGGCACTGCCTCTGCTTCTTCCAAGACAGATTTTCTTTGTCCTTTGACAGTCCATTTTACTTTTAATATTCTTCCCCAATAGGCCTCCTTATTTGTACTTTATGTTTTCTAACATCAGTTTTGTATTTGAGAGTTGGTTTATCTTAGAACTCTGAATTTCAGGAAAGCATGTGAGGTGACATATTCGTGAACTGTTTGATGAAAGGCAAAGTTGTTGTCATGAAAGTGACTCCCAATTCATGGCAACTCGTACACATCAGAGAAAAATGCTGCCCAGAACTTTGCCTTCCCCATGCTCTGTTTCAAATAATATCATTGTGGCTCATAGGGTTTTCTCATTGGCTGATTTTTGCAAATTGATCACCAGATTTTTCTTCCTATTTCTTTCTTACTCTGACACTTCACTGAAATGTATTCAGCATCCTAAAAACATGCAAGTGGGCACTGAATATTAGATCACGGTTTCATATGAGGTACACTGACCAGAAAGAAACTTGGGATTTGAACCTGGGCCACCAAGTGAAAGACAAAAAAAAAGGTCCAAATAATACCAGTGCTCTTGGTTTTTCCCAATCATTTCTGTATATCAGAGCAAGTTGGATCTAAAACGAGGTCATGGAGAATGCAGACCAGCCATGTTGCACCATTTGAGAAACCCAGAGAAGCTTTCCAACTTACAGAAAACTTGGTATTTCTTTTGTTCTGATTTTAAACTTGTAGTTGGGGATTTTAAATTTGCTTTTCTCAGAAGATTTTTTTTAAAAAAACATATGAGGAATAGCTATAGAAAAAAACAATAAAAATGCATTGTGTGAGTCCCTAGTGAAGGCATAATTGGGTTATGTTTTGAGCTGCTAACCACAAGTTCAACAGTTTGAAACCACTAGCCACTCCAAAGGAAACAGATGAGGCTATCTATTGCCCCAAAGAGTTAGCATCTCAGAAAGCCAAAGGCACAGTTCTATTCTAAACAAATGGGGTCACTACAAGTTGAATTGATTTGATGGCAGTGAGTTTGGTTTCGTTTGAGCAATTTAGTAAATTATAATCTTTGTTTCTGGAAAACTTACTATAAAATTTATCAATGACTGTACATATTGAGGTGTTCATGGCTCCTATCATGCTAAGATGTAACATTTAACATAGTAATTATGTATATTGATTTTATTTCACTTTTACTTTAGCTAAAATTCTATTTTGCAATAAAAATCAAAGTAAATGTTTGTAAAACCACTGAAGCTATTCAAAAAGTTGTTTTCCAGCTATGGGACCAAATCCACACTAAAGAGATACAATCATGAAATGAATGGTATGTTTTCCCTTCCTGTCTAATGCAAATGTGGCCTATAACATGAAAAAAATTTCCCCAACATCTTATTAGTAAAAAAACTGCATCAAGTCAACTGTGACTCATTATTCTGATCATAAAAAGATTTCTTACATTATGAGAGAACAAAGAACACCTGTGAGTTACATTCTTAACTGTTTTTATATATCATTAGAGATTCACCAATGATTTTCATATCAAAAATTAATTTATAAGTCAAAAAGAACACTAGGGGGAATCACCAAATCATCAATAGTGCAGGGGTTTCCTACAAAGAGGCCTGCACTGAGTGGCTTCATCTGAGTTGCTTTTATTTGTGTCTGCTTGCTGGTTTGCATTGAAGTTTGAAAGTAGGGCATCATCTAGAGATCAGCACTGTTCTTTTCCAAAGTGCTAGCCACAGTCTCCATTTGCAGTCTGGCCTCCCAGGAAAGAGGCCTTTGTGTTTAATGCGAACACACCAGGCTTGGTTCACAGGCATGGTCAACACCTGCGGCTCCCCTTTCATGCACTGTTAGATCTCCAATGTGAAGACAGGCCTGTGCAGTGTTGGAGAGAATCAAGGCACTCCTTCCCCAGGCTTTGACCTCTTCTGAGTCTCACTCAACTGTCCACTCTCTTTCACCTGGAGAAATCATTTGCTACACCAAAGGGAAGCCAAATGTTGGGTTTTTTTTCATGGCCACATTTTTTTTCTTTTGATGATAAAAGGGTTTTAAGCTATAAGTTCTGATAAGTACTTTGATGTGATTCATAAATAAAAATAATTTGAATGTGTTAAATTTTAAAATATCTACAATTGGACATATATTTAAAATCGATATGATGTAAGTTTATCCTTTGCCATTATACTTACATGTCCATATATTTTTGGAGAATCTGATCATGATTTGGGGTCTTTTCTGTTTGTTTCCTACAACATGCATGGATGTTCACATGTGTAAGAGACAGGTTGCTGTGCTCCCAGAGAAAGAAAAGAAACTTGAGAACTACAAGTCATGGTATGTTCAGCTGCCACATATGCATTTGAAAGTGGGACATTGAATGAGGAAGACTGAAGAAAAAAGAAGAACCAATGCATTTGAATTATGGGGTTGGCAAAAAATATTGAAAATCCCAAAGAAAAGATAGAAATTATCATAGACTGCCAAAAGAGCAAACTCATCTCTTTTGGAAGGAGCTCAGCCTTGTTCCTGAGAGGCAAAGGTTATGAGACTTTGTCTCAAGTAATTTGGACATGTTGTCAGGAAAGAGCAGTGTTTGGTAAAATAGAAGGGCAGTGAAAAAAAAAAAAGACGATCCTCAATGAGATGGATTGACACGATGAGTGCTACGATCGGGTCAAACATGAGAATTGTCGGATGGCACATGACCCGGGCAGTGTTTTCGTTTTCTTTTACATAGGGCAGCTTTGAGTCTGAACCACATTGATAGCACCCAACAACAACAAAGGCATGAGGAGTTGGGGAGAAGGGGGTGGGTAGGCGCTTATAATAGTGAATACAAGAAGGAAGAAAATCTCTAAACTTGATTGTAGTGATGATTACACTACTCTTTCTAATATGCTTAAACTATTGGACTGTATGATATGCAAATTATGTCAGTCAAACTGTTAAAGGAGCAGTCCTTGTGGGGTAGTGGTTATGTGTTGGGCTGCTAACTACAAGATCAGCTGTTCAAACCATGAGCTAGCACCTTGGGGAAAAGGACGTTCTACTCCCGTAAATAGTTACAGCCTCTGAAACTTACAGGGGTAATTCTACTCTGTCTTATAGGGTCATTATCAGTTGGCATTGATGGCAGTGAGTTTTGGAAAATTGATCTTTTTTTTTTTAGGTTCATTTTTTAATTCATTTTATTGGGAGCTCATAGAACTCTAAACACAATCCATACATGCATCCATTGTATGTCAAGCATGCTTGCACATCTGTTGCATTCATCACTCTCAAAACATCTGCTTTCTCCTTAAGACCTTAGTATCAGCTCCTCATTTTCCCCTCCCTCCCAGCTCCCTCCCCCCTCACAAATCCTTGATAATTTATAAATTATTATTATTTTGTCATATCTTATACTGTCTGGTGTCTCCCTTCACCCAATTCCCTATTATCTGTACCCTAGAGAGAAGCTTATATGTAGATTCTTATAATCATTTCCCCCTTTCTACCACGTCCTCCCTCCTTCCTCCCGGTATCACCACTCTCACCACTTATTCTGAAAGGATCGTCTGTCCTGGATTCCCTATATGTCCGGCTCTTTCTGTACCAGTATACATTCTCTGGTCTAGCTGGATTTGTAAGGTAGAATTGGGATCAGAATAGTGGTGGGGAGGAAGCATTGAAGAACTAGAGGAAAGTTCTATGTTTCATCATTGCTACACTGCACCCTGACTGGCTCATCTCCTCCCCACAACCCTTCTGTAAGGAAATGTTCTATTACCTACAGAAGGGCTTTGGGTCCCCAAGCTGTACTCCCCATCATTTACAATGATATAATTTTTAGTTCTTTGATGTTGGATACCTGATCCCCTCGACACCTAGTGGCCAAACAGGGTGGTGTGCTTCTTCCATGTGGGTTTTATTGCTCTGAGCTAGATGACCACTTGCTTACCTTCAAGCCTTTAAGACCCCAGATGCTGTATCTTTTGATAACTGGACATCACCAGCTTTCTTGACTACTTTTGTTTATGCACATGTTTGTCTTCAGCAATCATGTTGGGAAGGTGAGCATCATGGTATGTCAATTTAATAGAACAAAGTGTTCTTGCCTTGAGGAAGTACTTGAGTACAGAACTAATCCATTTGCTACCTTAATACTCACCCTATAAATATGTGCACATAGATCTATTTCCCCATAATTATATGTAAGTATATGCACCCATACACATGCCTATATTTAGACCTCTATAAATGCCCTTTGCCTCTTATTTCTTTCCTCTATTTCCTTTTACTTTTCTCTTGTCCCACTATTAGGCTCATCTTTCATTTGGGTTTCAGTAATTCCTCTCGGTTACATTACCCTTGATCAATTCCTACCAGGCTTCTCACACCCTCCTTGCCATTGATTTTGGATCACTGTTGATTCTTTGTCCCTGGGTTGGTCAACACCACCTCCTTTCCCCCACTTCCTTCTCTCCCATGTCCCCCCAAAACCATCGGTCCTGTTGTTTTCTACTCCAGACTCTTCATCCAGCCTATCTTATCTAGATAGACCTCCAGAGAAAATAATGTGCACAAAAAACAAGTGACAAGAAAACAAAATGACAACAATAAAACAATGTTCAGAGAAAATACATAAATAAGTAAAAAAAAGAAAAACCTGAAAATAGTTCCAGGTTTGTTTGTTGACCTCTAGGAGTGTCCTCCAGTTGAGTTGGATGGGGTGCCTGGCCCTAAAGTCTATCCTAGGCACTTCCTTGGGACCCTCATGCTCTGCTCCCCCTGTTGCTCTGCTGCACACCCTTAGTATTTTGCTTCAGTATGATGGGGTCAGACCAGGTGCAATCCTGACCCTGTGACTCCAGTGTTGTCCCCCCATAGGGCCATGGGTCAGCAAGGCACATCATGTCTCATAGTCAGGCCAGCACATCCAGGCTGAGTTTCCTGGGTCAAATGCTAATCTGGAGGCTTCCCCTGACTCAAGGACCCTCAAGGGCTGATGACTACTAGCAAGAACACCAGAAGTTGAAAGCAAGCTATAGAAGCAGCTAAAGACAAGGTTGGCATGTCGGATGGCAGGCCAACGATACCTCTTGAGGCCGGAAAGAAGTATGGTAATCCATTGGCTCAAGTCTAAAGAACTAGAGTTCAAATAGCCAGATGAAGGACCCAGGCCCAGCAAAATGCAACTTTTAATAAAAAATCGGTCACATCCTGAAGGAAATTTCCTTTCAGTTTCATTAGGACTGTGACCTGAGTAAGGGCCCTGCATCGCAATCTTTTCACAACTCATTAGCAGCTGCTCAGAGTAGGTCCAATCATGGATCTTTGTGTTAGCTCACATCACTTGTTTGGCGTGACAATCAATGTTCATGGAACAGCAGTCAAGAGATCAAAGGACCCATTGCATTGGGCAGACCTCTTTAAAGTGTCAGAATACTTTGTTACTTTGAGTTACTTTGAATCCTGTTACTTTGAGGACTAAGGTGTGCCTGACCCAAGCCATTGTATATATTATCACCTCATAGGCATGGGAAAGTTGGACATTGCATAAGGAAGACCAAAGAAAAACCAGGGCATTTGAATGATGGTACTGAACAAGAGTATTGAAAATACGAGGTAGTACAGAAAGAACCAGCAAATCTGTCTTGGAAGAAGTGTGGCTGGAATGCTGCTGAGAAACAGGAACAGCAAGCCTTTGTCTCACATATTTTGGGAGACCAGTCCCCAGGAAAGGACATAATGCTTAATAAAGTGAGTGGGCAGAAACAGAGTGACACAGTGACTACAACAACGGGCTTGAACCTGACAAGGTGACTCATGACCAAACAGTGCTTCCTGCTGTCGTACATGAGTACAAGTTGTGTTGTCAGATGGCCCGAAGTCGAGAGAAGGCGTCTAAAAACAACAACAGGTCTCATCATGGGGAATTACTAGCCCTTCACTGCTAAACCCTGAGGATCCTGGTCCAATCAAGCTGAAAGAAAAACCTAGCAAAGTCGTTTCTGACTGTCCACCTTTGAGAGAGAAGCAGAAGCCTGAAAATGGCTCCCCTGGGGCCTCTGTCACAGTGACCTTATAAAGAATTCCATCCTGGCCACGGACCGCCATTCCAGAAGCAGTAATTAATGAACTGATTCTATTTTTCAAGAATGGGCGGAGGAGATGCAACAAAAGGCTACTCCCATGTGGAGAGAAAAACTCCATGTCAGAGACTTGCTGACCACAGCCTCCAGGTTCCCAGTGCAGCAACGCTGCATCCCGGCCACCACTCTGCCACTCAATCCTTGATAGCTAAGGTGTGTAGAAAAGAGTGCAAGAGTACACTGTGACGTCTCCCTTCTGAAACTTTCCTGATTGCCTTCTTTCATCTCTGGGGTCAATCCTTTGTCTCCATTTAGTTTACCTTCGGGAATACAGTATCTCTTACCTGACAGTAATTGCAGCAAAAAAAGAAACTTTCCCATTTGCTTGAGACCAAACCAAGTGATGCTTACTGTAAAAGTAGTGGAAAGAAATTTCCTAACTTTTAGCTCTACTTTCTTGTTAGAATCCCCATTCATAAAAGGATCCCTTTCAGTCCTTCTATTTTTGAAGCAACCCCCAGGTGCACAAATGTTATTTCCCATGTAAAGGTATAAAATGAGAACCTTCATCTGACATATATATCCCAAATTATGTTCCATGAAACATGAACTTGGAGTCTTCAAAGTAATGACTTTTAAATAGTTTTATTGAATTACAGCTGACATATCTTATGATTCAATAGTTCAGCCAGCATATCAAGAAGGTTTGTACAGTTATCATCACAATCCGTTCTGAAACCTGCTCTTCCTTCTTGCACTCATAGGTGTGGGCTTCTCTCCTCCATCCCCCTCCCCTTCCACACCACCAGGCAATCTTCAATCCACTACTATCTTCATAAATCCACCCATTCTGGCTTCTTTCTATAGAAAAACCTACAAAGCCGGCAAAAAAAAGAGACAATGACCATATCAAACAGAAGAGTTCTATTAGAGAGAGGAGAAAACATGATCATTTTAGAGCACATTCTAAATGAGTCTAAAGGGTAATCTAATGATAAAGTGTTACTTTTCAGCCTAAGTGTCACTGCTAAGTGTTCTGATGTTCTCTCCTTTTTTTTAATTTTCAGCTGTCAGATTTGTGTTTTTTTCCCATGATTTTATTGGGAGTTATTACAGTGCTTATAACATTCCATACATCATTTGTATCAAGCATATTTGTACACATGTTGCCATCTTCATTTCCAAATATTTTCTCCTTGAGCCTTTGGTATAAGTTCCTCTTTCCCCCTCCATTTTTTAAAACAAATCCTTTTATTGGGGGCTCATACCACTCCCATCGTGATCAATACATACATCAATTGTGTGCAGGCCACATTTGCACACTTGTTGCCATCATCACTCTCAAAACATCCTCCCTCCACTTAGGCCCTCAAGTACCAGCTTCCCATGTTTCCCCTCCCTCCCCACTGCTCCTTCCCCATGAACCTTTAACAATTTACCAATTGTTATTACTTTTTCATATCATATACTGTCCAATGTGTCCCTTCACTCACTTCCCTGTTGTCCATACCCCAGAGAGGAGACTGTATGTAGATCCTTGGATGGTTCTTTTAGGTTTGAAAGTAAACAAGCAGCCATCTAATTCAGAAGCAACAAAGCCCACATGGAAGAAGCACACCAGATGTCAAAGGGATTCGGAACCAGGTATCAAAGAACTAAAAATTATATCATTATAAGTGAAGTGAAGAACAGATTGGGAACCCGAAACCCATCAATATGTGAAGTGACATCCCCTTACAGAGAGATTTCAGGGAGAGGATGAGCCAGTCAAGGTGCAGTATAGTAACAATGAAATATGCAACTTTCCTCTAGTTCTGAAATGCTTCCTCCCACCCACTATCATGATCCCAATTCTACCTGATGAACCAGCCAGACCAGGGGATGTACACTGGAGCCGGAAACATGGGGAATGTAGGGTAGTTGATTCCGTCCAGACCGGAGGTGAGAGTGGTGTTCCAATGTTCTTTGTCTGATATTAGTACTGTTCACATTCCTGGACTATGGGCAGGGGTTCACCGAGAATTCAACCCATGTAGGAACTCTGAAAATGAATTCTGGATTACCTCTATCATCCATAGCTTTCGAAAGACTGGGTGTTTGGAATTAAAGTACGGGTATCATTCTCTCCTCCATGTTTGGGTCTAACTATTCTAAATCCTTTTATCACAGGCTGGGGTGCTTCCTCTGTGAACTTAGCTGACTCCTAATTTAGATGAATGCTTGTTTTTGTTTGTTTGTTTGCTTGTTTGTTTTTTTTTGGGGGGGGGAGGGGGGCATCACTGCTCTCTGGTGGTGGGAGTAGGAGGCCCAGCCCCACTGCTGGAATTGAACCTCCATCCCAGTGGGCCGCAGTCCCGCGCACAACCACTACGCCACCGGGGCTCAGCCCCTTGTTTGTTTGAAATGAACCTGTAGTTCACTGACGCCTCCAAGGCTATGTCAGTTTTTGTTGCTGCTCTTCTTTTGCTTTTTCAGTCACTCACACTGCTATTTAAGGTTGAGGATGAAGAATAAGGAATCTAGGATGATTTTTTTTTCCCTAAGAAACACAGGATATATTTGACTGCTTGTGCTGAGACAAGCCTTTAAGATCCCAGAGGTTGTTTTTCCTGATATCTGCACACCATATGATTTCCTCAACACATTTTAAGGCACCGATCTCTCTAGTGATATCATGAGGGTGAGCACTGGGTGTGGCCGAGCCACAAGAACTCGTTGTTCTTGTTTTAGGGTTGCCATCAAGTGAGTGCTCAAACCCTATTCCTCTAACTATGGCTTCTTTCTTTCTTTGGTCCACTGATTATTTATTTGTTCGTTCGTTTATTTTTAGATCATTTTATTAAGGGATCATACAACTGTTATCATAATCCATATGGTTTCTCTCTGTTCCTGGTTCACATTTGTTTTATGACATCATAAATCATCCCCACAGGCTATAAGGCAATTTAATTTGTAGCAACATTGTCAGTCAAAAACGTGGGGAAAAGATAGCACATTTTCTTGCTTTCAGCCATTGAACAGCACATAAAATTTTTATAAGAATCTGAGAAGTCTTCTAATAAAGAAACCTATTTAATCTTATATAATCCAGTGTTCTCTAAATCTATTTGAACAAAAAATTCATAAGAATTCGTTTGTACCATGCTGTTCTAGTATAATATGATTAAGAAAATTTTCTCATTGAAATTCACACAAGGTTTATTTCCCTAATTTTAGGTAACTAAATATAAAGGGCATATCCCTAACTATTCAGTGGTGAAAAAAAACAAGAAATTAAGCACCAACTAAAGAATAGAAAGCCATGAATTTTCCCTCTGGTTCTGCTCCAAACTTGTTCTATTTTTCTCTCTTTTTCCTATCATTTCACGAACTCTCCAGAACTTGGTAACTATAGCTGGTCAGCACATTTCAAGTTTCATTCCTTCTGTCTTCAGCTTGGTTCCAGTTCAAAGACAACCTGTAAGACAGAGTAGAAGCGTCCCTTTGAAAACTGCATATAAAGGATATAACAAAACATGAAAGCATTAACTTATTTATCCTTTTTTCATTTATTTAAGAATCTAATGAGAGAGAGTTTTACAATGAAGATTCAATATGAATTGAGCCAATAAACATTTCTGATACTACTACTACTTCCACTCCACCCACATAATATGATATAATTGTAAAATTCTACAAGGACATATCTCTTCAACCACACACATGTGTGTGTGTTTGGGGTGGGAGGATGAATGAGTTAAAATAAAGGCACTCTCCTTTCAAAGCTTATAAAAACAAACTTATAGCATAAGCTAAATAGCCCACACAAACAAAAGAATTTTCAGAAAGTCATTATATATATTATCAGAAAGTTTAATTAGTTGCCAGTGATTCCCATTATTTCACAATTGGCTGTATTGTATCTCCAAAATAGTTACTTCATTTAAGATAAGATTTCAAATAATATGTAATAAAAAACTCTCAAATTTTAAGCTTTCTTTTTTCTCCAAATTTTAAGCTTTCTAATTTAATTTGATAAAACATGAGTTCATACCGAAATTTGATAAAATATGAGTTCATAACTTACTCATACAAGTTACATTATATTTGCTACTGTAATTGTCATGAGACAATTGATAAAAGAGATTGCGTTAACTAAGCTTTTGGATCATAATTCTGAAGACAAGTAGTTAAACATTTTCACACTTGAGAAGAAAACAACTCCCTATAAGTTTGTGTTATATCTAGAAAACTGCTTTAAAATACTCTAAAATTAGCCTCATTTTAGATCCAGATACAATTTTTTTTAAAAAAGGCCTACGGGGACATGAGCAGTATCTCTGTTGGTGTTTTAGTCTGGGTAGACTAGAGAAAAAAAATCCATAGACACATTCATATTTGTATAAGAAAAAAAGTTTACATTCAGGAGCAATTGAACATTGAGAAAACAACCTAGCCCAGTCTAGATAAATTCCATAAGCCTGATATTAGTCCAGATGTCCAATACCAAGCTGTAAAATCCTCTTCAAACTCATGAGATACTTGCAATGATGCCAAACACAAGATTACAGACCAGTGAGTGGAAAGTCTATGGATCTAGTGGCATTATAAGCATCTCAGCACTGGCAGGGGTCTCCACGTGATTCCTTCGACTCTGAAAGTAGGAAAACCGGAGTTTCCCAGAATCCTCAGGAGAAGGCCATACCCACACAGAGACCTCATTGGCTATATTCTGATTGACAGGATAGACTCCACGCCCACACTCTTAATCGTCAAAGTGACATCAAAAACATCTCATAGCAACTGTAAGTTCCTTTCCATTATTCAGCACATATGTAAACCAGATTATGTAACTACCACAGTTGGCCTCTATATTACCATTTTCTTTATGTTTGAAATTCCTGTATAATTCAAGGAATGAGCTCACTTGACTACTAGTCAAACATCAGATGTTAGAGCCAACACAAAAGTATGTCAGTAGAAAGGCCTGGCTACCTAGTTCCAAAAATATCCACTGTTGAAAACTGAACCTACACAGTACTACTCTGACACACATAGGGCTCCCATGAATTGCAATGGACTTCATGACAACAGGATTTATGTTTGTGTGAAAGCAGAAAGTGGAAACATGCAGGTTAGAACAGAACAGGAGAAACCAGACCCATGTCTTCTAGTCATTCGACATATGATCATAACATGGTCTAAAACACACAGATACAGGCCTGAGCCCCGGTGGCGTAGTGGTTGTGCGCGGGACTGCAGCCCACTGGGATGGAGGTTCAATTCCAGCTCCACAGGGGCAAAGGCTGGGCCTCCTACTCCCACCACTTGAGGGCAGTGATGCCTTAAAAAAAGATAAATAAATAACACCAAAAACATCTCATAGCAACTGGAAGTTCCTTTCCAATATTCAGCACATATGTAAATGGCTTTTCTTTGTCTGAATTAACCTGACAGATGAAAAAGTACTTCAGAGCAAAGACAGGGTTATTTTGCATTCAAGACTGCTCCATGTTCTATGTCTTAAATTACATACAGTGCCTGGGATGCAAAGGAGCTAAGTGATTTTTGTTTTCTAACTGAAGTGAGAGTAAGCTGAGGGTGCAAGTATTTTAGGAAAGTAGAGCCTTTTTCTCAAAAGTAAAAAAAGCTTACAGGCAAGAAAAGGCATCAATAAATTCCAACACTTTGGTGATACACCATGCCACTTCCTTTCTTTGAAAATCAACACATGTTCTATTTTAAATAGGCTGAAATCTAAGATTTACATTAACAGCAGAGAAAGCTGCTTACAGAAATGATTGTATAACGGCCCACCATGATAGCAGAGATGCTTGTGAGATTGCAAAGCTTGAGAATTCACATATCTTGAAGCTAATATAACCATACTTATCCTCCTTTGGTACTCGAATTTGGCCATCTCCTTCTCCCAACTTAAATCCGCACAATTGGAACCTCTTGCTAAAACTAAGATTTGGCAAGTTGCTAAAATTCCACCTAGGATGAACCACTGCACTCAAAGAGGAAATTTCAAATGAATGTTGTGTTTTAAAGCCGTCATCAGGCAGGAAAAATAAAAAAGCATAAAGGGAAGAAAAGAATATAATAGACCAAATCTTCAAAACAGATGTAGAAGCAAGAACCAATCATTGTTTCAGCATGTTAGTCACCAGCAATATTCTGGGGGGTTATTTACAAGAACTCCAGGCTCTCCGACTTACTTCTCAGGTATTGCAATTACAGGAGATTATGAGAGGGCTTCAGAGCCCCGGACTTTTCATTCATACAAGACAGGAAGGATAACCTCTCATGGAGAAAAATTCATGGGAGAATCAGAAGAAAACCTAAGTCAAAGTTTGGAGGCCTTGTTGAATACGCGTGCTTGATTCTTTGTTTGTTGGTTTTGTTTTTCTAGCTTAATATTAAGTATCAAAAGTCAAATGCTTGCAAAGATAAAGAGGAAATATATTTTAAAACACCTGTGGCATTTTCTGAAATGCACACGTGTTATATAAATGTATATTTTTATGCAGAATACATACATGTGCTACCAATTTGTATATTAAAGTATATTAGTAAAACTACATTTATTTCTAGATATTTTATTACAGGAAAACAAATGGGAGCATAAATTTCTTTGGACTCGCCAAGAAGATGGTTACAGATTCCCCAGTGCTTTGTGTAGCTCTCTTCATGGACCACTACTCTGGGAGCTTTATAAATGGGTAAATAAATGTTCATACTCCTTAATTGCATAAGACAGTGGGTGGCAAGACCTTCGCGAAGGTCCTAAGACCTAAGACAATAGGCTGATTCATTTTCTATGGGGGTTATAATTGGAAAGCCATTTTTATAACATAAATTAAAATGGAAAAAAGCCACATCATTAATGCAATTATATCTTTTCAATCAAAGATTCATTTCTTGAATGAATACGCTGCTGTTCTCAGATGCCTTTGGATTGGCTCTCACTCATCGCAAGCCCATGTAGAGCAAAGGGGAGCTTTGCCTAATCTTGCTCCCTACCCACAACAGTACCTATGTTTGAGCCATTGCTGTCACCGCTGGACCAATCCACCTCATTGAGGGACCTCCTAGGGTTTGCGGACCTTCTATTTTAACAAGTGTCTGAGTTGCAAAGGGCTGCTGTAAATATCACCAGTGGATAACTTCAAACAAATAGAAATCTGTTTCCTCTCAGTTGGGAGACAAGAGGTTCAAATTCAGGGCACCAGTTCTAGGAGAAAGCTTTCTCTCTGGGCAGAAAGCCTCATCTCTGTTCAATAT
>PVJH01016261.1:18728-51148 GCA_004026705.1 Nesogale talazaci
GGTTGTCTCGAGAAACAAAAAGCACTTATGACACTTATGATGTATAAGAAAGAACTTTATAATAAGGAGCAATTTAATATCAAGAAAGCAACACATCCCAAGTCCATAGGGATGATGCTAGCACAAGCACATACTTATACTCACATATTGCAGCTTGACAGTGCAGAAGGATGAAGCAGGAGGTAATAAGAACAAAGGTTGCTGGGTACAAAGTCATGTGGACCCAAGATCAGTGGGAAGATCAGCTGGGTGACAGCTCCCAGGGACAGGAGGCCCAAATGAGACCATCCCTGGAGACAGACACAGTCCCAGCCACAGAGAGGGAGATGATTTCTCATTGCATCATCAGTATGTGGTCTGATTGATAAGCTGATCTCTATCCCTACACTTTCACACAGGGTCCAGTTGACATAAAGTCTAACTGCCATAGCACCTTCCCCTAACTCTGCTCCATTTACATAGCAAATATAACCTTGATTTTATCCTGCCATTGAGTTGATACTGTCTTAGAAAGACATTAGGACAGGATACAACTATCCCTGTGGATTTCTTTCTCCCACAGTACCTAGTGGTTTCTAACTACTCACCTTGCAGTTAAACAACCAACACATAACCACTATGACACCATGTGGGCAGGAAATATAACTGAATCCTCAGCAACATATTCTGCATTACTCACATGAAAATCAGAATTCATATCATAAAATGGGGGATAAAGAGGTCAGATTTCAAAATATAAGACAACCACACAAATCCTGGGAATCACGGCTTAGCCAAGTGGACCCACACTTTAGTGGGATACAGTTCAATCCATGACTTTAAGTATGATGTTCTCCCCAGGGATTCGTCCCTCCTCATAAAAAGTAACGGAGATGAAGACTCACCACACAGGCTTCTATGGAGAATTCTGGATGTGCTTTTCTTTCCTTTCTTCATTTTTGATTCTCTGTATATTTTTTTTGTCACAGGACTTGTGTGAATGCTTAGGATACAACAGAGATGCTCCAGAAGCCCAAAGACTAGTGAAAAACACTGCTCAATTCAATGATATGAACTAAATCTCAAAGGCTTTGGGAAAAAAAAGGATGGAGTTCCTTTGGACAAAAAGATGAGCAACGGTCTGAGGAGAGATGCTGTGTGCAAAGCCAACGTTCTCTTGGGAAAACATGGACAAGGAATTCAGGAACTTACATCTCAGTCCTGCCTCCGTATATCCTGGGAAAGTTACTGTTTCCTTAGCCACAGAACTACTAGTCTTAAACTAGTTCTCCTGCCTGCCCTGCCCACCTCACCACTTTAATTAGCAGTTACACGAATCAAGTATAATGAAAAGAGTCCATCGAGTATTAATAATTCTGGAGCGAAGGGTCCGCAGGCTCAGAACTCTCAGTGCCATATTTTGCAAGGTGGTTTCTCACCTGTGAAGTGGGCAAACAAGCAAGTTTCAGTCCAGTTGGACTAAATCTCTTTCGAAGGGTCCCTGGTCCTGCGGGGAAAAAGGCATTGAACTGCCCAACACAAGGTGGGCAGCTCCAACACACCGCAGCTGAGGAAGCCGAGGAGACAGTCTGCTTCGGTAAAGCCTTGCCGAGTCCGTCGAGCGGCTGCGTGGGAACCCCTCGTGGCAGTTTTGAAACTCGCAGGGCTTAGACTACTCACGGCCAACGATGCTGAACAGCTCCGCAGCACATACAACTGCCTACAGAATCAAGCTCAAAAGCCCAAGCAAGGTTAACACCGAAGCCTTCAGAGACTCAAAAACTGTTCAGAAAAATGGAAGCAGGGCTAAATACCCTAACCTACAGAACACAGCTGTCAAGTCCCATTGCCTTGAGTCAGTGCACCTGTAAGTAGGGCACTAAGCTACACAAGGCTTGTTGTGGCATGACATCCAGTTCGTTCCACACCACAGTCACCTTACTTACAACTGAATGAAATATAATGCTGAGGTGGCCCCAAGGTCTGCTCTTGACCATGAACTGCAAGGAGAATGGGTGGAGCCTATTCAGCTGTGCTAGAAAAAGCCTGACAGAAACCATCTCTATAGTGCAAGCTGCTGTCACACCCAGAAGGACCCATCATCCTCCGTGTTGGATCTGACCAGAAAGCAAGAGGTTAGGGGTAAAACAGAGGCAGGTGGCAGGTTTGATTCGCATTTTGGCTTACCGTGGTTTACAAATAGAGAATGGACAGACAGCATGCTGGCTGTGCTTTTGCCAAGAAAGATTGTTCTATTCTTCAGGCAGCCCTTGATTTGCTAGATATTCTTTGCCAACATGATAATTCAAATGCATCAATTCTTCATGGTTCTCTCTCTTTTTTTCTTTGAATTACTGATAGCATATATAAAATGTCTTTCATTTTAAGTACTTAATACCAAACCACAGCAACAGCATATTTGTTAAGAACACTCAGCTGACTGAGTAAATGCTGTCAGCCTGGAAAGGGGCAGGTATTCCTCTATGCAGTGAGAGATGGGAAGTCAAAGAAGCAAACTTATTTCACTCTTCTATCAATAGCCTTTGTAACTCTCATCCTGTGATTGGGTGGGAGCATTCAAATCAGGTACAAGAGGACTTTAGCTCAGGGATTGGTCTGTTTTTCCATTTATCTAGGTATTAAAGTAACCCATCTCAAAAACAGAGCCACGAATTTCACAATCGTGCAGAAAGACGAGCCGTGGAACATGTGGCAGAGCCCTGCCTGAAGTGGTGGAGCATCAGAGGCACCAGTGCTGAGGCTATGCCGCAGAGTAGGGAAGCCACGCCAAGGCCAGAGGCAAAGTCACGTGGGCTTCTTGGCCCACAGAATGAGTAAAACGGGGTGCCTGCAAGCAGGAGACTGACTTGCAGAGATGGGTCTTCCTTGGCCATTTACTAATGCTTCCTTGGCCACTAAAGCTTTGATGTCTTATAGTGTCTTTGCCTGGTCAGGGCTGGGGCCTCAGAGCTGAGAGGCCAAGGAACATAGTGGGGCATTCCTTCAGAGGTGCTGCTTTGGACCAATAGATATTTCAGCAATATTTAAATAAGCCAGAGGGAAAACCTCTGTTGAGAAACAAGCAAAAGATTTTATGTATATGTATATATATATTGTTTTCTTTCTCTTTTTTTCCTGTTTTTTGTGTGCCTTTTTTTTTTGTTTTGGTTTGGTTTTGATATGCATCTCAATTAAGGAAGCACAGAAGGGACAGATATGTAGAGGCAATAATTAATAATAAGAGCTTTTTGAAGATAGGCCAGAGAAGTTGAGAAAAAGTGGGGAACCAATAACAAACAGAGGAGAGGGGAGGATGCACTACCACTGATTGTAGTGGTTGATGTACAACCCTTTAAATATGACTAGACTATGGGAGTGTATGATAGGTAAAGTAAATATCAATGAATCTACTGGAAAAAATATTTTCTGATTCTGACTTGTGACTTTCCCTAGAAAACTCCCACACTCATGAGTATTGTCTGTGAGGTCTGTGTGAGGAGCTGAGTGCAGCGGACATGATGGCTGGGATCAGCATAAGGTAAAGGGAGATGGAGGTGGAGGCATGTCTAACTTCTTCCTTGTGCCAGTTAGCTTTGGACTGGTGTGACGTTAGAGTCTCTTTCTCCCTACCAAAGCCAGAGGTCAGAGATGACCCACTTGCCTTTTCCTCACAGGCTAACAGGAAGTGGGGGCGCTGAGATGCTGCACATAAAAGCAAAGTAATAATAATCGGGTGTGAAGAGCACAAGTATTCCTTGATCTATAAGAATATCATTATCCCAGTCATTTTGAGAGGAAATAATATCACATGGGAGGAGGTTATTTTATCTACATATGAACAAAAGTATTCACATGACACATATATGTTAATTCTTATACAAATTCCCATCATCTTCCACTTTTTTCTCTATTTTATTTTCACAACCTGAGTGTGATAATGAAACAAATGATAATGTTCACCAAGACAAATGTCCAGTGACAAGAAAGAATAGATTTACAATGTCCCTTTGAGATCTCAAACATAAATTCAGTTTCCTTGCCTCCTTCTCTCCCAATTGCAGGGACTTTCGATTTCTATTAATATAGTTTTAAATGGCTTGTCTACCATTAGCTGTTATAAAATTTCATCCCCTACTTTTCCATAAAAGAACATGCCTAGATTTAAACCTCATTTTAACCATTAAATCTTAGAGCAGGAGAAATTGTCCTTCAAGGAGTCCTGGGTTCTTTACCAGAACACTGTTTTCTTCATCAACTCTTCCTGTGGTGTGAAAGCTCTATGCCTAACTTGCTTACTGTGTTATTTCTCTGCCAAGATATATTTTTTGAATTCCACAATTTCCCTATTCCTCATATGTCCTCTTATTTGAACAGTGCTGGCTGAATGTTCAGCAAAATTTTTTATCTTCATTCAACCAAGAAAAAAAAAATCACTGCAGTTGCCACCTGTTGAACATTTTCAATTTCCACAAGTTCCTTTCAGTAAAATGCTGACCAGAATTACAATAATTCTGAATGTCTCTCCCTGGCTCCTTGTTTAATGCTGAAATAACTTACCGCTGATGTACTATGTCTTTTGATATGTATACATCCGAAGACCTTACATTTTACCACAACCAAATAGAATACAGATGGTTTCAACCGAGAAGCCATGGTCTAACTCAGGACTCTTTCCTGATCAGTATTCTTCATGGGACTTTCATTTCAAACTGCTAATCCCTGGAGTCTCTGGCCTTGTCTTTATGACTTATCAGTTCTCGCCACAAACTACCTTTCCCTCTCAAGGGGTGAAGTACTCAGATGATTGCAAAATGCTCCCCTTATACCATCGTAACTATTCTTTTGCCTGTGTCAGCACTCAAATCACTATGTGTCAAATACCCATTCCTAATATATCATGCAGACGTCATCAGGTTCGGTGTAACATTACTTCTTGAACGGTTACTTAACTTCCTTTCCCCACCCACTGGTCTTCAATATTCGTCGTCCTTTTCCCATTTGTAAGTAAAATATTGGTCTGTTTTCCCCCATCTTCTATCCTAAACTGGACCAAATGTGCTCCACATCCGCAACCTTCTCAATTACAAGAAATATCAGAAAATGTGTATACACTGGCAGAATGGGGAGACCAGTCAGCAGAATGACGGTGTCACTGTAAATGTTGAAACTTTCCATGAAAGGTGTCTACATCTAGAGACCTTTGAATGCGATTATATTTTAAAGGGGTCTTTTCAGATATGGTGATGTGAAGGATTTCGAGGTGAGATCATCCTGGATCATCCAGGCGGACCCTAAATTCAATGACAAATGTTCTGCTAAGAGGCTGGGAAGGTGAAATCACACAGAGTGGAAGGTCAAGTGAGGGTGGAAGTAAAACTTAGAGTTATGTAACCACAAGCCAAGACCTGGGGTCACCAGAATGTAAAAGAAGCCAGAATAGAGACTTCTCTAGTGATTTTAGGGACAACATGGCCCTATCAACACTTTAATTCCAGAATGCTGGGCCCCTAGCATTGTGAGAGGAGCCCCGGGGGCAACATGATTTTCTTTGGGGCTGTGAAGTTGCAAGGGACACAGTTTGAAACTACCAGCTGCTATGAGGAAGAAAAGTGGGGCTTTGTACGTCTCCAAAAGTGACGGTCTCAGAAGACATGGCAGCACTCCTACCCTGTCATCTAGTGTTGCTGTGAGTCAGATCAACTCCCTGGCAGTTAGAGTGAGAGAGGGGTGAGAGGATGTGTTTCTGTTGGTGTGAGTCCTGTACTCTGTGAGCATTTGTTGTAGGGTCCCAAGGAAACAAATATAGCCATTATGATCAGAGAGGTCTAGGGAGAGAGACACCAAAGTCTGATCTCCTGAATGAAAAAACTTACTACGATCACAGAGTTTGACTCAAAGGAAGCATAGCAGTGCAGTGGGTTAAGCGTTGGGCTGCTAGCCAATTGCTGACAGTGCACATCCACTAGCCCCTCCATGAGATAAACATGAGCAGTGTGCACTCATTAGCGTCTATAGCCTGAGAAACACGGTGGGCTAGTTCTACATTGAGAAATCACTTCACAATCACTCCACCGTAGCGGATTTCTAATGGTTCATGAGTTCAATTAATAATGAGCAAATACTCTGCCATGATAAATGGAGAAAAATTGAAGCTGTTAAGATTTTGTCTTGCTTGGCTCCACCCTTAATAGTCATGGATACAAGAGTCACGGGACCAAAACCACATTCCAGGAGGTAAATCTGCTGTGCAGGACCTCTTTAAAAGTGTTACATTGCAAGCAAGTTACTTTGAGGACAATGGCATGCCTGACCCAAACCATGATATTTCCCATTGTCCCATATGCATGGGAAAGTTGGACATTGAGCAAAGAAGGTAATAGAAGAATTCATGCATATGAATTGCAGTGATGGTGGAGAATATGAAAAGCACTACAGATGGCAAAAAGAAACACCAAATCTGTCTTGGAAGAAGTCCAACCAGAATGTTCCTTGGGGGCAAAGATGGTGAGACTTTGTGTCATGTAATTTGGACATGCTGTCTGGAGAGAGCGGTCCTTGGAGAAGGAAGCCGTGGTGGTAAAGGAGAGGGCCAGCAAGCAAGAGGAAGGCCCTGGAGGAGATGAACAGACTCAGTGGATGCGCCAGTCGGCTCAGACATAAGGGCACTGTGAGGATGACACAGGGCCAGGCTGTGTTTCTTTCTCTTGCACATAAGGCCTGGGACAGAACTGACTTGACAGCACTAACTACAACAACACTATTTTCCCGGTGGTGTAGTGCTTATGAGTTGGGCTATGATACGCATAGCTGGCAGTTTGAAACTACCAGCAGTTCCGTGAGACAAGGCCAGGGCTTTCTATTCAGGGTTCCGTATGAGTCAGAAGTGACTTGATGGCAGTGGCTTTGGTTTGAGTTTGATGTACATGACTAGGAAAATACGGGTAAGAAAGAGAAGGGGGGGCGGGGAGTGTCCCCGGCTGAATAGAGTTCACATGGTTAGTGTTTCAATCCAATACTAAACAAAAGGCAACTTCAATTTCTAAAGGAAAATAAATCTTGGAAATGCTTTTTAACTGGTTGGAAGTCCTTAATTATGTGTACAGTAATTAGTAACATTTGGAATAAGTTGTCTTCCAAACACGCAGCTTCAAAACTAAAGTGAAAAAAAAAAAGACAAAAACGTTGGACCACATGTATTTTGGACATTACTTAGTGCAAGTCTTTCAGAAAAGAGCTGGAAATGCGCAATGCACTCTTCATTGACAATGGTGACAAAAATGAATCTCCTACCATTCAGATAATTCACATTGCTTTTCTGAAGAGGGAAGCATCTCACCTGGGTTGTCTAAGCATTGTTTCCTGGCTATGTAGTGAACACATTTGGAAAAGCTGTCAGGGGGGAGAAACCTGCAGAATCTCTGTTGCAACATACAGCATGTATTAATAGCAAGAGTAACTATCGTGATGAAGGACTTATTTCTTTGCTTTGCTCATTGTTTTACATCCAGCATCTCACCAGGTCTCAAAGTCATGCAAACACGTAAGTGCCAAAACCCCATGACTCTTCCCAGTAAGGCGCTGTAGTGGAGCAGGTGTTAAGCCTTGAGCTGCAACCATAAGATGGGAAGATTGAACCCACCAGCACTTGGACTCTGTTCTTTGGGGTTGCAATGATTTCATATGGCAATGGGTTTGATATTTATTTGTCCTCCCTAAATAGCCATGGATGGGGAAGGCTTTATGACTGTTGCCTTTCTTATTGCCCTTCTATGCCTTTAAGTAGTCTTCCTATCTTGTCTTAGCCACCAAAATGGAACTGATCATCTCAGAAATATGTCTCCAAGTGACGATGGATCTATTTTTTTAAAAGTCTTCTTGCTCCATTAGACAGAGCTGAGGTTAGCAGCCTCCACCTTTGATGTCCAATGTTACATTTATGCATCTCAACACCTCCTTTCCCACTCAAATTCACACCAATCCATTCCCCCAAATCACTACAAGGTCAATAGTTCAAAACCAACAGCTTCCCCTCAAAAGAAAGAAGAGGCTTTCTTCTCCTGTAAAGGCTTGGTCACAGAACCACACAGGGGCAATTCTACCCTGGCCTGTAAGGGTGCGGTGAGTTGGAACCCACCTGAGAGCAGTGAGTTCCTGCTTTTTTGCTTTGTTTCACCTCCCCTGGAGGAGTCCTGGTGGCACTCCAGTTCATTTCTATAGGCAGCCCACTTTAGCAACTTAAGCCTACCTAGCAGCTCCGTGGGAAACAAAGCCAGTGATGTGGTCCCACCAAGATTCTAGCCTAGAAAACCCTATGGGGCAGTTCAACTTTGTCATACGGGGTCAATCAATGTAAGTCACAACACTCTACAGCACCTGGCGACATGCCCCTGAGAAGCAGCAGAGCAACATTAATACTGTAAAAAGGACAGGACAGATTGGGCAACAGCAGATCACCTCTGAAAAGGCAAGGGGAGAGGGGAAGAATCAACATCATCTTCGGGTCTAGACGGGTTTCTGTGCAGCAGGAGTCAGATACACCTCCACCTCTTTCCTCCTTTGCCAGTTTCACACCAAACATCCCTCCTACCTTCAGTCGTTCAATCCAAAGGCCCCACAGAATTCACAGACCACATTCACGATTGTGGAATTTCTTAGGGAAGGTAGCAGGTTACAATTCAAAAAAAAAACCAATCTCAAAAGCAGTGAGTTCATTCCAAGTCAAAGTGGCACAGGGTAGAACTTCCTCTGTGGGTTTCCAAGACTAAGTCTTAACCGCAGCGCACCTCCTCTTTTTGCTGCAGAATGGCTGGTGATTTTAAACTACTGACCTTTCAGTTAGCAGCTGAACACGTAACCCACCATACCACCAGGGCTGCAGGTTACAATTAGGGGTCAGCAATGTTTAAGAAACAATTATTTGACCAGGAGAGCCTCTTCTCAGTCACGCTTGCAGGCAGGTCTCTCTTAGATACTTGACCTCACAGCCACACAGCCTCATGACTTCTGCCCTGCATGGGCAATCTGACAAACCTCTTCTAGTGCTGCTGAAAAACATTCAAGATGAATGTCACTCCACCATAAACCTCTGCCTAAAGGTGCCTGACTCTAATTTTTGTGGGTCAGTGAGTGGAATGCAATGGAATGGAATACTCCATTCCAGCAGCAATCCTGGTGGCCAAATGTACTCAGCTTTATTCACTCTGTGGACTGAAAATTCCACCCTTCTGGTATTCTCTGGCTTTTTTTTCTACTACTGCTGTCCCTCTGCCACTCCTCTAGTGTCACAACTTCCTGTCCCTAGATTGATGAAGTTCAAAGGACAGGGATCTTGGGGTTCAGAAGATACGTTCCCCTCCTGGCTCTCTGCTTTCTTGACGATAGTAAAATTCTCCCTCTTCCTGCTTCTGAAATGGCTCATTTGGAACCCAACAAGATGACAAAGCTGACTAATTCCCTCATTCAATTTCCAAGGTTTTACAAGCACAATTAGCCCTATTTGCAATCACTCAGAATTGCATCATATAATCCTATCAGTATCTTCCCCCACCTTCTCTTACCTAGCCCCATGAGAAAAAAAAAAGTCATTTAGTGGGAATTACAATGACGGTGACTAGAAGAGCTGTACTTACTTCTTCACTGCATGGCACATTCTAAGACTGAATTAGCACAGCTAATGCAGATTGTCCAACATTTCATGAGTGACCTATGATAATGACCTAAGATACAAAGGTTTTATATAGAGCTTGATGAAATGAGCTGTTTTACTCATGTATCTCGAAATGTGGTCATCCAATCACTTGTATCAGAGTTTTCCAGAGCTGTTAAAAATGTAGTGTCTGAAAGGTAGGCATCTAACTGTTCTCAGACCATGTATCTTCTAGTCCAATCTCATAAGCAATGAGCTGGTACTGTAGCCTAATGCTCAAGATCCATAAATGACCCATTTATTTGTGCATCATGAAGCATACTTCTTTGGAGAAGGCCCCCTTCAGCTATAGTTAGTTTCACATGCTGGAAGCAGAGGGAGAAGACCAACCGATTGCTGCCACATTGTTCCAGAGTCAACCCAAATCTACAGACATTCCTACAAGGTTACTCATTAAACCTTAATGGATATTCACATGAAGAGGTGCTGAGGACCCTCTAAGTGAAGTGTCAACTAAGTCCACATGGAAGAAGCACACCAGTCTGTGTGATTCAAGGAATGTAAATAATATAATCCAAATCAAAAGAAGGGAATGGTGTCAGAGGTTATATTGTGAACATCTGGTTTGCAGAAGGCTATGAATGACAGTGAAAGACTAAAATCAATTTTCAAGGTCCACACATGGATTAAGTCTCCTCTTCTCATAGTTAAGGGATGTAGAGAGCTTTGTTATCAGAAAGAGATCATTGTAGAATCAATTGTGGCTGACGTCATTAAATTAAAATGTAATATTGTTTTATCTCCCTTTTGACTCATTTAAAAGTTGTATCAGACTTTTAAAATAATTTTTTTAAATGAAGGGGAAGTATACATGGATTAAGCCTTTAGTGAATCCCCTCTGACCATAGACCAGGGATATGAATAGCCTTGGTATCATGCAGAATGTATTGAAAAGGTTAAAATTTAACATCTTATCATTTGGTCTCCCTTTCAAAATTTGTTCTAGCCTTTAATATTTTCTGTTCTATTGAAGTTTTTGTAGGTCTTACTTTGTTATTATGTTTGTTGTTCATTTGTTTTAATGTCTTTCCATATATGGAATCCGGGATAAGTAAACCTATAGAATCAGGAACTGGATTAATGATGCCTTGAGGGCATGGCAGGGAAGGTGGCCAGGAACTGGGAAGCTAATAATGTGGGTGCAAAATGAAGAAAATGTTCTAAAATTGATTGTTGTGGTGATTGGACAACTCTTCTTGATGACATTGAACTACTGAACTGTGTGGTGTGAAAATTATATACCAATAAAACTGCTTTTTAAAAAGAGGTGGGCCAGAGAAGCCTCAAAGAAAGAGATTTCACTTCTGTTAGTGTGTATACACAGTGGGGCAAACTGCCATTGGAGGAAAAAATGCTTACTGTTACTCATATAGACCACATTGTGAAAATACTCTACCTGTAGGATCAATGTGAGTTAGAATAGAGTCAACAGCATAGGATATAGCAGGAAGCAAAGTTCTAATTTAAGGAATTTGGGACAGAGAAGCACAATACCAAATGAACAAATATGTTATTTAGTGGGTGGTAGGTTCTATGAAAAAAATAGAGTTGGGAATAAAGAGCAATTTTACAAAAATTCGGACCACTGGACTAATATGCAACATTAGAACAAGTTTAGAAAAGATTGAAGTTTTCAAGGATTTCATTTTACTTGGATATACAATAAATGCTCCTCAAAAAGGCACTTAAGAAATCAAATGACATATGGCAATGAGAAAATGTGCTGCAAAAGATCTCTTCACAGCATTAAAAAGCAAAGGTGTCATTTGAGGGCTAAAGTGTTCCCATGGTATTTTCAATATGGGTGTAAAAAAGAAAGCCAAAGAAAAATAGATGCATTTGAATTATGCTAGTGGTCTATGGCCGTACCACCCTGAAGGTGCCCGATCTCATCTGAATTATGGTTAAAAATTTTAAATACATTTTAGATTTCTACTTCTAGAAGAACGAGAGATACATCTTGGAAGAAGTTCAGCCAATACACCCTTCCTTACTCCTTAGTAACAAAAATGGAGATGCTTTGTCTTATGTACATTGAACATACTGTCAGGAGTGGATAGGCCCAAAAGAAAAACATCATGTGCTGTAAAGTAGAGGCTTCTTATGAAAATAAGATGACCTTCAATGAAAGAGGCTGACACACTGGGTCCAAACATAGAAAGGATTGTGAGGATGGAATAGGTCTGGCTAGCGATTTGCTTTGTCACACAAAAAAGATCATTAAGAATTGAACCAATTCAGTGGCACCTGAAAACAATATAGAGTAATGAGAGTGGTATTATTTAGAAATGGTAGCCAGGTAAGAAAATTAAGGAAACGAGAGATTGAACTATGTAGCTAAAGGAAAAGCACTCAGGGTGATGAAACAATAAGGGCAGTGTTCGTCTGGGTTGACTAGAGAAACAAACTCATAGACACTCATATGTGTATAAGAAAGAGCTTCATATAAAAGAGCAATTGTATATTGAGAAAAGTTCCCAGTCCAGCCCAGATTATGTCCATAAGTCTGATATTAGCCCATATGTCTGATATTAGTCCATGAATTGATCTTCAGACTCACACAACACAGGCAATGTAGGAAGATCACAAGCCAGTTGGTGGAAAGTCTTGAGGATCCAGTGGCAGAGGAAGCATCTCAATTCTGGCTCAGGGCTTCACATGCCTCCTCCTCCAGTTCTCTGAGTGAGCCAATAACAGGAAGGAAAGATAGATAGAGTGTGTGTGTCTTCCACCTACCAGAATCCTCAGAAGAATATGCCCACATAGAGGCACTATGGGTTATGACTTGATTGACAGGCTAGACTCCACCCGTTGGCTCAAGTTGACAGGAGATTATGTAACTTCCACAAGGGCCTTGAATAAAGGAACAGGATATATACATACATACATACATACATACATGTATGTATGTATATATTTGGCTAAGTGTGGCTGGAGCAATGTACATGAGATTATAATGGGTCTTTCAACCTTCATCCCATAAAATTTATTTCCTCTACCCGCATGTATAACCCAAACCTCACTGCCATTGAACTGATTCATAGTGCTCATATGAAGTTCATTTGGGTTTCTGAGGTTTCAAACTTTACAAGAGCAGAAAGCTTTATCTTTCTTCACCATGCATTTTTAAGTCAAGTTTAATTCCTATGTTTTAGCCCATAAAGGCCATGGTCTGTAAAATTCCAGTTGAACTACTGGTTTCTTGTCATGCAAGACAGAATGAAGACACATGGGAGCAATTAGTCCAAAGGACTAATACATCACACAAACCATAGCCTCCACAAGCATGAGACTAGAGAACTAGATGGTGCCTGGTTACCACTACTGCCAAGTCAGACAGAAGTCATAATATTCAGACAGAAGAGCAAAAAGAAAACCATGAAACAAAGCTCTAGTTTCTCTCTCTCTCTCTCTGTGTGTGTGTGTAAAATTGTAGTTTAATATTTAGCAAGTGATAGAACCCCAGCCATGTCATTTTTAAATAATAATTTTATTGGTATATCTTACACAATCCAATATATCCATTTACATACAATTCTGTTGTTCAATACCATGAGTGGAGTTATATAATCAGCAATGCTATCAGCTCTTCATGCCCCCTTCTCCCACCCTCTCTTCCCATACCATCAAGAATTGTTACTCTGTTACTGTTTGTAAAGTGTTACCTAACTTGACTTTCATGTACTGAACAAACTTAAATATACAAATGAACATATGCAAGTCTAACATGATTGATGAGGAAAAACAAATAAAAACCTTAATAGTAAGGGGAGGAAATATGAAAGAACTAGCGGTTACTTATGTGGTTCATCAGTGCTCTACCACATCCTGGATTGATCATCCATGTGACCCTTCTGAGAGGGACTGTCAAATTACCTTGAAGGTCAGTTTGGGGTCTTCATTGCATCCAAGCCCCTTTGTATCAAGTTGGTTGCATGTTTTTGAACTTCTGATACTTCTTCCTGGAAACACTCCATGATCACACAGGTTGGTGTGTTTCTTCCATGTGGGCTTCATTTCTTCCCAGCTAGATAGCCGCTTGGTTAATGATAAGCCTTTAAGACACCAGGCACTATATCTTTTGATAGCCAAGCACCATCAACTTTCTTTAGCACATTTGCTTATGCATCCTTTCTGCCTTCAGTGATTGTGTCAGGAAGATATGCATAACTCTAATCATTAATAGGCCAGGATTACTAGTCTGGTAGAATTGAGAGGAAGCTCCAAGACCATGACCCTAGACCAGCATGTAAGCCTGGAACTGAAGTCACCTCCATGGCTCAACTTTCAGCCAAAGAGTAGACAGGCCCATAAGTCCCAGATTATATACTTCTTAGAAAAGTCACAATATAAAAGGGGGAGCATTTGTCCAGGGATAAATCTGAGAGACACAGAGAAAAAAGAAATAAATGTGAATGGAAAATGGGAAACACAAGAAGAAAGTGGGGAGAATGCCGTGACACTGTGGAGACTGCAAACAAGATCATAAAAGAAAATGTACAGGAGCTGACACACCAAATTACAATTAACTTTTTAATAAATCAGTGTAAGGGTTATTTGAGGAAGTTCACATATTCAGCAATTACTGGGCTCCATAATCCTGCTTTATGGTTTTATAATTCTACCCTATCCTTCCTATGTACAAAGTCAGACTATTGGGTTAAACAGAAAGATTCATTATAGTTATAAGCTACCACTAATAGCAAAACTTTGCTTGATGTACAGGAAGAACTCCAGATAAGAATGTATATTTGTTTATCAAATGAATCAGCAACCTGCTTGCCTATTCAAGCACAACATGGCTCACTAATGGATGCAAGGGTGAGTTAGGTGAACGACATTAGAAATATATTTCCATAGAGAAAGAAGAAAGGAAGAGCAGTGTCTTTAACAATTGTGTCAGGAAGGTGTGCATAGGATCTCTCCCCATTAAAATTATGTGGAAATCCAATAGACCTCCATGCATATACATAAATGGTTAGTATTAAGACAGCAGATGGACACTGGACCTCCACTCTAGTACCTCCTCAATGCAAGAACACTTTGTTCTATTAAATGGGCATTCCTTGATGCTCACATTCCTGACACAATCACTGAAGACAAATGTGTGCACAAGCAAAAGTGGCAAAGAAAGCTGATGCCCGGCTATCCATAGTTATAGCATCTGGGGTCTTAAAGGCTTGAAAGTAAACAAGTGGTCATCTAGCTCTGAAGGAACAAAGCCCACATGGAAGAAGCATACTAGTCTGTGTGACCAAGAGATGCCAATGGAATCAGTTAGCAGACATCAAAGAACAAAAATCATATCATTGCATGTCCACCTTCCTGATATGATCGATGAAGACAAAGGTGTGCATAAGCAAATGTTGTGGAAAAACTGATGGTGCCCGGCTATCAAAAGATATAGTGTCTGGGGTCTTAAAGACTTGAAGGTAAACAAGCAGCCATCTAGCTAAGGAGCAACAAAGCCCTCATGGAAGAAGCACACCAGCCTATGTGACCACAAGGTACCAAAGGGACCATGTATCAGACTTAAAAGAACTAAAAATTATATCATTTTAAATGAGGAGGACTATATTTTTGAAACTCAAAGTCCATCTCCAGGAGAAGTAACATCCCCTTACAGAAGGTCCGTGGGGAGGAGATGAGCCAGTCAGTGTACTGTGTACCAACAATGAAATATTCAACTTTCTTCTTGTTCTAAAATGCTTCCTTGCTTCCACTATCATGATCTGAATTTTATCTTACAAACCCGGTTAAACCAGAGGATGCACACTGGCACAGATAGGAATCAGAAACATGGAGAAACCAGGACAGATGATACGTTTAGGACCAGTGTTGAAGGTGGTGATCCTGGAAAGGTAGAGGGAAGGTGGGATAGAAAGGGAGAACTGATTATAAGGCTCTACATATAACCTCCCCCCTGGGGTATGGACAACAGGGAAGTGAACAAAGGGACACATCCGACAGTGTACGATATGGCAAAATAATAATAATTTATTAATTTTCAAGGGCTAATGGGAGGTGGGGAAGGAGTGGAAAAAAGGAGGAGCTAATAACAAGGGCTGAAGTAGAAAGAAAATGTTTTGAGAATAATGATGGCAACAAATGTATGTGACTTGCATACAATAGATGTAAGAATTGTGATAACAGTTGTATAAGCTCCCCAATATAATGATTTTTTAAGCACACATAGAAAAATAGAAAAATCAAAAATAGAAAAATCACTATGAAACCAACATAAGGATCCAAGTATTCACTTAGCAGGCTCTGAATAGTGAAACAGCTTGAAAGCACCCCCAGAGTAAAGATAAAGAGAAAGGAATAAAGAGGGGACATAATTTCTCCAGATAACACATTTAAACTATGTGAGATGAAGTATTTATACCCCTGTCTCTAAGGAGGAGTCTGGTCCTACTTATTACCATACAGATCAGTTTATTCTTTTAGCCAGCCGTGGTACTTTCAGTATTCTTCACCAGCACCACAGTTCAACCAAATTCCTCTGTTTTAACATTTTCCAAGACAATAGAAGAATCATCTTTATCCCATACATTTAGGAAACAGCATTTTCTGATTTAGCCTATGTGTTAGTATGGGTAGACTAGAGAAACAAATTCATAAACATGTATATGGGTATAAGGGAAAGGTTTATATACAAGAGGAATGGAACATTGAGAAAACACCCCAACCCACTCCAGTCCAAGGTCATAAATCCAATATTAGCTCATATGTCCAATACCAGTCTACAAACCTTCCCTCCAACTCATAAAATCACAGGTCAGTGGGTGCAGAGTCTTGTGTATTGAGCTGGGGTAGAGGCATCGTGGTGCTGGCAGGGGTCTCCCCATGGTTCCTCATTTCCAGGGTTCAGGGTCCATCAGCAGTATCCATTGGTGGTAGAAGCGTCTCATGGCTGGCAGGGGCTTCTCTGTGGCTTCTCCAGCTCCAGAGGTCTGGTTCCATTAAGGCAAGCCAATATAGCTTCTTCTCTGGCTCTACTATTCTCCAGGAATCAGGATGGATCAGCATGCTGTCATCTCATCTTGTCAGTAGTTCGTCATCTCAAAGACTGAGAGTCAAGTTTCTCTTCTTGGGAAGAGAAGTTTCTCTTCTCCAATTCAGAAAATACCACTAGGCTTCCCAGAATTCTCAGAAGAAAGCCAAGCCCACACAGAGGCCTCATCAGCTACTCATTGGCTATATCTAGATGAACAAGCTAGACTCCACCCCTACATCCCAATCATGATTGACATCACGAATACATGACCAACACAACCTACTTTAGGAAGTCTTTACCTGTTGCCTACCCGCCTCTCTGTGCCTTTTCTGTATGGGGGAAAGGGAGCCCGGTAGTCCATTAATTTGTAGTCACAGAAGTCCTGTTACCCTTAATTATTATTGTTTTTAGTAAGTATCAAGGCAGCTCTTATGCATGACAATTTTACATAGGCAAAATAAAAAGCTGCCCCATGCTGTACCATCTTCCTGCCCATTGGCACGTTTGAGCTATTGTTGGGCTACTGTGTCAATCAGCCATAAGGAGGGTTTGCCTCATTTTAGCTGACGCTGCCAAACACGCTATCTCTTGCTAGCAACTGATCTTCCTGACGGCATATCCAGAGTAAGCAAGATGAAGTCTCATTATTCTTGCTTGTTCAAAACATTCTGGTTGTATTTCTTCTGAAAGTTCAGAGTATGTTCAATATTCTTCGCCAAGACCAGAAGCCCACAAAGAAAAACTAGGCCCACTGACTCAATTATGACTTATAACAATCTTATCAGGCAGAGCATAACTTCCTTTTGGGTTTTCAAGAATGTAACTCTTTAAGACTGCAGAAAGCCTCATCTTTTTCCCCACAGAGTAACTTGTGGGGAGACACTACTGACCTTGCACTTAGCAGTCCTACTGGGCCATGCCAAAATTAGAATACAGCAACTCTCTGACTTCCTTTTTCCTTATCCACCTTTCCCATACATACTAGGCAATAGGAAAAACCATAGCCTTGGTTAGATACACGTGAGTCAGGTCACCTATAAAAGAACAAAAACAGAAGACATACATAGTTCCTTCCAGTTTGTTTGTATTTAAACCATAGGTCTTTGAAGATACCAAAAAGAAGCCTCATTGAGAAAAAAGAATGGCTAGATGACATTGTTGGCTGGAACATACATTTTTTAATCTTAAATATAATTCTAATGCACAGTACTGAGTTAGCCAAACAAAACACAAAGAAAAGATGGTAGTGCCTGCAAAAAATGACTACAAATGCATTACTAATCTCTCTGCATATGGTATAGACTTCGTGGAGGTATTCAAGCCACAGCAAGTAAATGGTTTCTGTGTCACAAAGTTCAGAAGCACATTCTGTGATCAGCATTCATTCAGAATTTGTTTGATAAACTGGTACACTATTAGAGTCAATTATAACCAGCACTTTATTCCCCTCCTATTTTTGTATTGCTACCAAAACAATTTATATCAAAATGATGGCATTATGAATTTCAAGTAAAAATCAGTTGCTTAAACTCTTGAGATAGACAGTGTCCTATTTACCATGAATGCTCTATGTGCTTAGAAATGCAACCTAGAAAGGCAATGCATTCTAATAATTCCACAGCACTCTGCCTTTTTTAATGTTAATTCTTCCTAGAGCCTAATCCTTTATGACATTTCTTTCACCTTTATATGAATTTTTTAATGGTTCCATGCTGGAACTACCTTTTAAGTGTTGCAGACCTATTTTTAGCCCAGACTCACATCTTTAATGTCTACTAACAAATACATACATACATTAAAAAGTTCCCATTCACTCCAATTGATGATCATCTATGTATGCCAAAATATAAGCCTGCTGCTACATAAAATTTTCAATGACTCATTTTTTTGGAAGACGATCATCAAGGCATTCTTGCAAGGTGCTTCTGAGTGAACCGTGACTACCAAATTTTTAATTATCAGTCAAGGAGCACACAAGTTTCACTAATGCCTAAGATGCCAAACTGAAAAACAAACACAGGGTCATTCTGTGTATTTTGACTCACAGCAAGTCTACCTAGTGATTGTTGGGTTCGAACTGCCAATCCAGTAGTCAACAGCCCAAGACTTACACAGCAGTGCCATGGATCTCCTTAAAACAAACAAACAAACAGAAAAACACTGCCAGCAAGTAGATTCCTGCTAGAAATCTACAAATATTTCATGAGCAACATTTAAAAAGGGAAAGAATAAACTAACTTTTCTTAAGCCTCTACATGTGGAACTTGTACATGAATCAAGAGGCAGTTGTACAAACAGATGAAGTCTCGTACCACACTTATTCCATCTGTATGCTGGTGAATAATCAGAGATGCTGGGTTACATGAAGAAGAATGAGGAATCAGGTTTGGAGAAAGACTTGTTAACAACCTGGGGCACGCAACCATGCTTGCTGAAAGTGAGGAGGTCTTGAAGTAATTCCTGAATGTAAAGGAAAGCAAAATCCTCACAACTGGACCAATAGGTAACAGAACCATGATATGAAGAGAAAAACTGAGGTTTCCAACATTTTCATCTTGCTTGGATCCACCATCAGTGCTCATAGAAAAAATGTTCAAGAGATCCAATGATGCATTGCACGGGGTAAACCTGATGCACAAGGCTCTTTAAAATATTGAAAAGCAAGGATATTACTTTGAGGAATACAGTGTACCTGATCCTAGCCATGGTATTTTCAATTGTCTCATAGACAAGAAAAAGTTAGATATTGATGATGATGCATTTGAATTATTCTGCTGACAGACTATTGAAAGTCCTACCAAAAGGTCAATCAAATCTGTCTTGGAATACTTCATCCAGAATGCTCCTTGGCAGCAAGGAGGGCAAGGCTAACCTGTGTCTCCTATGCTTCGGACACGTTGTTGGGAGAGACAGTCTCTAGAGAGGAACGTTGTGATTGCTAGAGTTGAGGGGAGGTGAAAAAGAAGAAGGCTCTCAAGAAGGAGGATTGACACAGTGGCTGCAACAAGGGGCTCAGACAGGAGATGATTGTGACACTGGCACAGGTGTATCCTGGTGTATCCTTCTACTGTAGCTAGGACCACCATGAATTAGAACCAACTTGATAGTACGTAACAACAGCCACCATTTACAAAAAACTCCAGCTATATCAGCGTTGACCCCTCCTATTTCATCAGCCCCACACTTGGCCCTCTTCTTACATTTACTTCTTGCCTTGAATGGCACCCCACAGCCACTGAAACTCTCCACAGCCACTTCCTCCCCACAGCCACTGAAACTCAAAATCCTCACTCTTGCTTAGCCACGCATGCAACTAGCTACAAGATGACTTCTATTTCACCTCAAAAATCTTTTTTATAGGATATATATTAACTTTCATTATAAAGTTCGAAAAATTATACTCTGCATTCCTGTATGGTGTGTCATGCCTGTGATCCTAAAAGCCTGTGGTCAGCCCTCTCAGAAACAACTCTGGGTCTCTGATCATTTAGAGCAAAAGAACAAAAGTGTAAAGGAGAAACGTGTCTACAGGACAAATATTTTAGACAAAGCAGGGCCTTATCTACCCTGACATAGGAAGAACTAGATGATGCCCAGATATCACTGCCTATCCTTCACATCAAGCCAAAACAGATGTACCCAAATTATTGAGGGTGTGGGGGATGTAAAACAGAATATCAAATTTCCATTTTTTAAAAAATCCTGAAAAGCTGACCAACTGAGATAAGTGGATATCTTGAGACTAAGATCTTAAGCTCTTCCCTAAGATCTTCTCTGCACCAAAAACTAACCTCTGAGATCACCTTATGGCTAAAAAAAACAAATAGCAAATCGACTAGTAAACATTATCCCTAAATATGGTCCTTCTTTGAAAAATCACCTAAGTTAGACCTAAGAACAAATAAATGCTTTAAAATGCAGAGCTAGTAAAGGGGCAAGGAAGCTAGATAAATGGAGAGACCAGAATGAAAGTCATGAGAACTTTCACCCATTGAGAAGAAGGAAACCAATGGCACTGAACAACTTGTGTAGAAATCATTGAATAGAAACCTAAACTGTCATGCAAACTTTCAGTGAAAATTCTAAAATATGACCTTTTCCCCCTATGTCTCATTCCAGTACAGGCCTGTGGCAATCACCTAATCTGGTGTCAGTTTGAGAAATCAGAGTGGAGGGGTGGAGTCCAGCATATTGGAGCTAGCCAAGTAGACCTCTGGAGGCATGGTCTTCTTCTCTGAGAATTCTGGGAAATGTGATCATCCTTTCTTGGAGAAAGAGACATTATCGCTCTCTGTTCAATCACTTGGAGACTCTCTAATGACAAGGATGACTTCATACGAGACATCCCTGAGGAGAAGCCACATGGACCTACCTGAGGTGGACCTTGAGAAGCCCTGTGGAGACTCCTACCAGCAATGAGATGCTTCTGCCACCACTGACTTCATACCCACTGGCCTATGATCTTTCTGCATTCAGCATCACTGCAAGTGTTTCATGCGTCTGAGGAGGACTTTATAGACTTTTGTCAGCTATATGGCCTACTATAGAACTTATGATCTTGATCTGGACTGGGCTGGGATTTTGTTTCTCCAAGTTCAATTGCTCTTGTATATAAACATCTCCCTTCTATACATATGTGTTTATGAATTTGTTTCTCTAGTCTACCTATACTAACACAAGGCCCTTATCATTTTTCATTTGGATTCCTGTAGCAACCTATTTACTGTCCTCCATACCTCTAGTTGTTGCCCAACAAGTCTTCTAAAACTGAAATATAAACAGGTCTTTCTCTTACTTGAAATCTTTTAATTAGGAAATAGAGGAAAGAACTAGAAGGCAAAGGGCATTTATAGAGGTCTAAATTTCAGCATGTACATATGTTACTATATTTATATGTGATGATGAGGAAATATATAAATATATTTAGTATTAAGGTAGCAAATGAACATTTGGCCTCTACTCAAGTACTCCCTCAAAAAAAAACACTTTGCTTTATTAACCTGACATTCCATAATGCTCACCTTTTGAAAACGATTGCTAAAGACAAAGTGAGTGCATAAATAAAAGAGGTGAAGAAAGCTGATGGTGCCTAGTTATCAAAAGATATAGCATCTGGGGTCTTAAAGCCTTGAATATAAACAAGCAGCCATTTTTCTGAGAAGCAACAAAACCCACATGAAAGAAGTGCACCAACCTGTGTGCCACAAGGTGTAAATAAGATCAGGTATCAAGCATCAAAGATCCAGTACAAAAAAAATCATATCATTGTGAATGAGAGAAGTTCAGAGTGGAGACCCAAAGTCCATCTTGTAGGCAATGGGTCATCTCCTTACATACAGATGGGTTGCAGGGAGAAGACAAGTCAGCCAGGGTGTAGTATAGCACCAATGAAACAAACAACTTTCCTCTAGTTCTTTAATGCTTCTTCCCTCCCACTCTAATGACCCCAATTCTACCTTACAAACCTAACTAAAGCAGAGCATGTACATGCGTACAAATAAGAACTGGAAACATAAGGAATCCAAGACAGATAAACCCCTCAGCACCAATATGACAGTAGTAATACCAGGAGGGTAAGGGGAAAGTGGGGAGAGATAGGGGAGCCAATCACAATTATCTACTATAACTCCCTTCAAGGGGGATGGACAATAGAAAAGTGAGTGAAGGGAGGCATTGGTCAGTGTAAGACATGGAAAAAATAATAAAATTATCAAGGGTTCATGAAGAAGGAGGATGGGGGAGAGAGGGAGAAAATGAAGAGCTGATAGCAAGGGCTCAAGCAGAAAGGAAATGTTTTGAAAACTATGATGGAAACAAATGTACAAATGTGCTTGACATAATGGATGCATGGATGGATGGATGGATGGATGGATGGTGGATGGTAAGAGTTATACAAGCCCCCAATAAAATTAATTTTTAAATCTTTTAATTACTCCCCATTATCTTCACAATAAAGCCAACATTCATTTTCTGCCAGTCTGCCTTCCATATCTTATTCAGAATCAATACTAACCTACATACATTACTCAGCAGGTAGCATTTGCCTTCCAATGATTTTGCACAAGTTTGCCCAGTGCCTCCAGAAAACCCTCTTTGTCTTCTCCTCTTGCTGATATTTCTAGGAATCCCTTATCTGGGTCACAGTAATATTTTCATGTTGTAATCTTTCCTTCTGACTTGTCTTTCCTGGAATTTCAGGTTGTAAATATCTTAAACCAGAAACTATATGCCCAAAATCAAGTACAGTACATGGAAGACAATGGGCTCTTAGAAGAAGTTGTTCAGACAAACTAGTAAATGTGCCCAAAGTTCCTTTGCATATCTGTAACAAGCCTGAGGATCAGAGAACTGATGTGTTTGAGCAGTAGTAAGGTGGTGGTGGTCCACAGCCAGAATTCTTGTCTTTCATGCAAGAAACTTGGGTTTGATTCACAACCAGTGCAGCTCACGCATCTTAGCCACCATGCCTGTGCCACAGGAAGCTTGTGCGTTGCTATTATAAGGAACATATTTCAGTGGAGCTTTCAGACTAAGATGGACTACATCTATGTGTCAGTGCAGCTTGACTAGAGAAACAAATCCAGAAGCACCTGTATGTGTTTAAGAAAGCGCTTTAGAGACACATCGGACAGTGTATGATATGACAGAATAATATGGTTTGTAAATTATTAAGGGTTCATGGGGTAAGGGTAGGGGAAAGAGAGAGGAAATAAGGGGAGCTGATAACAGGGGTCTAATAGAAGGATGTTTTAAGATTGATGGTGGAAACAAATGTGCAAATGTGGTCTGTATACAGTATGTATTGATGTATAAGTATGTATTGATCATGATGAGAGTTGTATGGGTCCTCAATAAAATGATTTATTTAAAAAAAAGAAAGAAAGCACTTTATATGCAAGAGCAATTGAATATTGAGAAAACATCCCAGCCCAGTCCAGATCAAGTCCAGAAGTCCAATATTAGATCTAATATCTGATACCAATCTCTAACTTCCTCTCCAGATTCATAGAACACATGCAATGCTGCCAAATGCAGGAAGATCACGGGCCAGTGGGTAGAAAGTCTTGAGGACCGAGTGGCAGTATAAGCATCTCAGCACTGGCAGGGGTCTCCACGTGACTCCTCCACCTCAGGGCCCAAGTATAGCTCCACGGGACTTATCCTCAGGGAGACAGAAAGCGTATCCTGCCTCCAGGAAGGAATAAAGAAGTTCCCAGAACCTCAAGAGAAAGTCATGCCCATGTGGTGGGTGCACTGGCTATGACCTGATTGACAGGCTAGACTCCACGCCTTTGCAAGTTGATAAGAGATTATGTAACTGCCACAGTCTGTCATTCTGCTTTTGAAAATCAACCAGTGAAAAACCCTGATGGATCACAGCAGGCCAATCTTTTTATGCAAAAGATCATCAAGAGTCAGGACTGAACTGAGAGCTAACTGATAACAGTTAGGAGCAACAAGGCATTGTTGTTATGCATCGACTCTTATGCAGGAGGGCCTGACCTGATTAAAATTCCACCCATCATTCATTTACTCAGGGATAAAGAAGCTTTCCCCTCATTTCTCATACAAGCACATTACTAATTAGAAAGATGAACATGGTTAGCCAGAATAGATAAGCAATATAGACAATAAAGGAGATATTTATAATTATCATTTCAAAAGGAATGTTTTAAAGTACCAAATACTTTGGAAGTAATCATAGAGAAAAGTCAGTGGTGAAGTTCAATGTCATCGGATGCCTAAGCCAGTGTTTCATTGTCGAGACCACACTGCCTCCCTGTGGGAGCTTTTTCTGGCCAAGGGTGTTCCTCAAGAAAAGTAAACGCAATTGTGCAAAATTATTAAGTGCTTATAGCTGGCTTGTTGTGTCACTTTGTATAAGAAATCCACCCCCGAGGACTGTACCATGAATGGTAACTTGTTTGCTCACAAATGGATGCTCATTGCTATAGAGTTGAGATGTTTATGTTAATTTTAAAACATATTGCCCCTGGAATGATTTGTACCAAGGGAAAACAATTAACCAAATGTTAGTACCAAGAGGTGAAATAACCACGGTCTAATTCTTTTAATTTTTAATAGTTTCAGTAATTATACTTTAAAAACCTTTAAAGTTTACCTTTAATTGTTTACTTCTGGGGTAATTTAAACCTAAAACCATTGTTACTAAACTCAGTAATGGTAAGACTTCTATTGTTTAAACATAAAGAAGCTGTACTTATGACTGTTAAATGGGTACAGACATCTTAAGAGACACTTCAAAGGAGTTTTTTTTTTCAATTTACTTGGTAGAGAAAATCATTCATGGAATACTAAATTTTTAAAGGGAAAAAAATCTTATTTTAGTCACAATGTTTGCTTGAGCATTTCTTTCTTTAATCTAGTTTCCAAACAGTAAGCAGGCAACCTTCAAAAGCAGAAGCCTGTTCCTTTGTCGCTATAAAGGATTTTGAGTGATTTCAAAAAATAAAGTAAGTGCTCAAGATCTACCTTGATGCAAATAACTGAATTTCCGGAATCTCAAAGTCTTCAAATTCATTACTTGTCTATTTCCTGACCAGGCCCCTTTGAAGTGGGTCTGGGATCTCCTCTACTATTTGAAATGTCTGGCAATCGGGAAATAGTTGCTATTTCCTTGATGTCTGTGGAACTGCTTTCTTCCTTGTGACCTTTACCTAAAGGACCTCTCATCAAGACCGCATAGGCACTTTCAGATCTTTGTACTCCAATCCTCGCAGAAGGCCTTTGTTAGATGCTTTTGCTGCTTTATCTTGGTGGGAAAGAAACAATAGCCATGATAATGACTCAGCTGAATCAACAGTTCTCTTTTCACCAAGGATCAAGATGTCTTATTTATTGCACATACACAAATAAAAGCCGGAGTGACAGTGTATTCTTAATGAGGAGCAAAGAAAATACACATGCCATCCATGTGACAGGCACATGAACGCCGCAATTTTTGCACTAATCTTATTAGAGTAAATACTGCCTACATTACTAAATATGATCGTATGCATAATGTTTTCCTGAGAGCCATAAGAAGCAGGAAGAGGAGGCATGGCTAGGAAAAGGGTCAGCCTAAGGCAAAGAACAGAGACCGGAGAGAAAATCTCAAGCACGCTGTCTGGCATCCTCTCAAAAGGAGAGACAAGCATCTACACATTGCAAACATCAAAGGACAAATATATGAGGCCACTCTGATAAAGGTGAAAAGACAAAATAACAAAAACAACCACAAAATAAAGGCTTTCATACCAAAGGGAACTGACGTGGAAGATTGTTAAGTGGGGAAGGGCAAGAGAGAGAAGATAAAGCAATGGACTGAACCAGTATGTCCCTAAAATGGTAGATACCACCACTTCGAGGATGTTGAAATGATCTGGGAGAGCTGCAAAGGCAGAGGATTACATTTTAGCCTGGATGGTGGCCTATGGGAAAAGGTTTTAATTACCAGAAGGAGTTGAGTAATTTTTTTTCTGAAAAGTTGTCAATGATTCTCTTATTTCCTCCACTCCCAGTTATGAAATTGACACAAGTGTACAAGACTTCCGCATTGGGTAAATGCTTCCCTTTTAATCTCAACAGTTAGGGTGCATCTACCTCCCTAGTGTTATTTTTACCCTTACAGATATGTGTATTGCTTGCCTACAAATTGAGCCTTGGGAATTGGGTTTTGAATGATGACCACAAGTCTCTATTCAAACAGTACATCTGGTCTTTCTTTATTACTTTGAACTTTGTTGCCAATCTGGAGATAGCCAATGAGACCTCTGTGTACGCATGGCTTTTTCCTGAGAATTCTAGGGAATCCTCTCTAGTCTACGTGGACTGACACACCCAAAGAAAATTTTCAGAAAATTTCAGCAAAAGGGAGAAATGGACACAGGAAACACGGAGAGAAGGTGGAATAAGTGATGTCAACTTAAGGGGTTTCAACAAATTTGATGGAAAAAAATGTGTATGAATTGTTGGGAAAAACCTGATCTGCTCTATAAACCTCCACACAATTCACAACAACTTTTAAAAAAAATCATTTTATTGGGAGCTCTTATAACTCTTAGAACATTCCTTTCATCAATTTTATCAAGCATATTTGTGCATATGCTGCGAAAATCATTTCCAAAACATTTTCTACTTGAGCTCCTCTTTTTCCCCCACCCTCCCACCCTCATGAATCCTTGATCAATTATATATTGTTATTATTATTTTGTATCTTAAAGTGTTCTTGTATCCCTTCACCAATATTTCTGTTTTTCTTCCTCTTTGGGCAGTGGGGAGGTAGTGCTATATATCCAACCTTGTGATGGGTTCCCCCTGTCTCCCTCTTCCCCCTTTCTGACCATCCTTATGATATCACTTTGTCCACAAATGGGTGCATAAGCAAATGTGGTGAAGAAAGCTTATGGTGCCTGGCTATCAAAAGATATAGCATCTGGGATCTTAAAGGCTTGAAGATGAAGAAATGGCCATCTAACTGAGAAGCAACAAAGTCCACATGTACAAAGCACACTAGGAATCACTGGGAATCACTCATATCACTGGGAATGAGGGTGTGTATGGAATGGAGTTCCAACGCCCATTTGTGGACATTTCCTTACAGAAGAGTCACAAGGAAGAGACAAGGCAGTCAGAGTGCAGGATAGCACCAATGAAACATACAACTTTCCTCTAGTTCTTTAATATTTCCTCTTCCCCCACTATCATGATTCCAATTCTACCTTACAAATCCAACTAGACCAGAGCATGTACATGGGTACAGATAAGAGCTGGAAGCACAGGAAATCCATGACAGATAAACCCTTCAGGACCAATATTGAGAGTAGCCATACCAGGAGGGGAAGGGAAAGGCTTGGTGAGAAAGAAGGAACCAATCACAATGATCTACATATTACTCCCTGCTAGGGAGATGGACAACAGAAAAGTGGGTGAAGGGAGATGAAGAGCTGATACCAAGGACTCAAGTAGAAAGAAAATGTTTTGAAAATGATGATGGCAACAAATATACACATGTGTTTGACACAATGGATGGATGGATGGATGGATGGATGGATGGATGGATGGTGATAAGCTGTATAAACCCTCAATAAAGTGATTAACAAAAAATAGTCTGACATAGGACTCATCTCTACAAAATATTAAAGACCTCCACACTTACACAACAAAAATGCAAGCAATCTTAATTTTAAAATGAGCAAAGGAGCTGAGTAGACACCACCAAAGGAGATAAGCAAGCAGTAACAAACAGATAAAGAAATACTCATGATCATTAACCCTTGGGAAGAAAGATGAGACTTTCTGCTCTGGGAGGTATACAAATCAAAACAATGAGACAGTGTCTTATCTGAGCATTAATATCAAAGCTAAAGCAAAATAAGTAATAATGAGGGTATGGAGAGACTGGAACTCTCTTATGCTACTAATGAGATTGTAAAACAGTGCAACCACTGTGGAAAAGATAAAGCATTGTTTTTAAAAGTTGGAAATAGAAATAGAACATGATCCACCAATTCCACTCCTCCTCATTTTCCCCTCCCTCATAAGCCCTTGATAATTTGTAAATTATTATTATTTTTTCATGTCTTACACTGCTTAATGTCTCCCTTGGCCTACTTTTCTGTTGTCCATCCCTCTGGAAGTGCATTATATGTAGATCATTGTAGTATAGAAAAGATATATCATGTATCCTAGAAATAAGACCTCAACACAAATAGATACACGCATACCCATACTCATCCCATCACATTCACAATAGAATAAAGGCAGTAATACTATGAAACATAGCACATAGTACAGAAGACAAAATAGAGAACTGAGGCCTATATAGATAGATGTATGTATATCTATATGCATATATATGTATGTATAAAATATCACATGCATCAAAAAGCTTTATCAAAAGAATAAAAAGTGAATTCATTGAATGGGAAAATATTTTGCAATAATATATCAGATTAAGGGCTAATTTTAAAAGTCTATAGAAAGCTAAAACCTCTTAATAAGAAAAACATAAGTAACCCAATCAGAAAATAGGCTTAAGACATGAATAGACAACTTATTAAAGATGACACAAATCATATGAAAAAATGCTCATGGCCATTAACTATAAGAGAAATACAAGTTAAAATATCAAGACTCAGCAATCTCTCTAAAAAAAACAGAAAATATTAAATGCTGGGAGGATGTGGAGGGGTTGAAATCCTCATGAATTGCTGGTCGAATTGCCAAATTGGATAGTCTATATGGAAAACAATATGACAATTCCTTAAACAAATATAAATGCAAATGGGAGAAAGATGAAACTTTCTATTCTTGCAAAGAGTTAGTCTCAGAAACCAATAGGGCAGTTCTATGTTGCCCAAGAGACTCATTATACGTAGGAATCCACTCAACGGCAGTGAGTTTGGTTTGGGTTTTTGGTCAAAATAAAGGGCTCACCAAGCTTTTTGATAAGAATATATCCATGAATGTGGTAGAGCATAGGCATATTCTTAGACATATTCAAACACATTGAGGGAATGAGTTGCTTGGTCTGGGGGCTCAGGAACATGGTCTCATAAGACACCAACACATATTGGCATACTATAACTCACAAAGACAATATTTTACACTGTGTCTCCTTGGACAAAGGAAAGAAGCGTGATAAAAATCAAAGGCACATGGAAACAATAAGCCAATAGGACCACGTGAACATCAATCTTCCTGATCCTGAACCAGAAGAACTAGATGGCGTCCAGCTTCCACTACTAACTTCTCTGAAAGAGATTACATTAAAAAGGTCCTATTTACAAGTGTTCTTGATACAATTTAATTAGGGATTGTTATGAGTTAAGTAAGAGCCCCAAATAAAATGATTAATAAAAAAAAGAAAGAAATCAGGCCTAAAATGATAATGATGCCTCTAATGTGAGCCAGAGATATAAACAATAGATATATGAATGAATTTTGACCTCATGCTTAATTCTAGCCCCAACCAAAGAGCAATTAGTTATTATGATAAAGATTTACTCTAATACTTGCCTTTAAGAGATTGCTGAAGATATGAGTGCTATAGGAAAGTGTGGTGAAAAAAAATCAAATGATGCCTGACTATCAGATAAAATAGTATTGAGGTCTTATAGGTTTGTCTTAAAACAAGCAGCCATATAAGTGATATGTCAACTGACTTCACATGAAAGAAAGACACCAGCCTGTGTGATTCAAGGATTGTAAATAATAAAATCCAAATCTGAAAGAGGGAATCGCATCAGAATTTAACTTGTGAACATCTGACTTGCAGAGGCTATTGTTCATAGTAGAACTCCAAAAGCCATTTACAGGGTCTCCACTTGAAAAAGTCCATAGTGGATCCCCTCTTAACATAGTCCAGGGGTGTGAAGAGACTTCATATCAGACAGAGAACATTGTAAAGTTGATCATGGTAGATGCAGTTATGCTATCATGTAACAATTTATTGTTTGATTTCCCCTTTGACCCGTTTTAAAATTGTTTCAGTTTTTAATAATTTCTGCTTTCTTTTTGGTTAATGTTTGCCTACTTGTTGGTTGGTTGGTTGTTGTTGTTGCTGTTTGCTTCCTGTTTACCTATTGTATGATTTTCTGTATGTAAACTTCAGGATAGGGAAATCTATAGGGAGAGTAGTTCAATCAATAATTATCTAGGGTCACTGCATGTAAGCATGGAAAAAACGTGTCTCTAACAGTGAGAAAGGAAAGAATATTTTCTGAAACTGAGTGATGAGTGCACAACTTTTTTTACTATGATTGAATGAATACAGGCTATTATATGTGAAGTGCATGCCAATAAAACTCTTTAAAAATCAAACTTTTTTTAAAAAAAAATGGGATAAATCAGGCTTACTGGTCATACAGAGAGTGGTGTAACCCTCAAGATAACCCTTAGTATTTCCTTCAGCTCTAGAACCCAACTCACCACCATTGCTCAGTTTTCGGACAAACAACAGTTTTGAAATTGAAAAAATGACTCTCATGAGGTGCACATACCTCAGAACAGTCAACAATCTGAGATCAAAAGGGCAGGATTTACCCAAGGAAAAAACTCCTTTCAGAAGGATAAGGAAGAAGCGATGGAAACAGGAAACACAGAATGTAGGGTACATGAGAAACACTGTAGGTTTGCAATCAATGAGATGAAATGAAAAACTTTATTTATATTTTATTTTTAAAGAAATACTGATCTGTAAACTTTCACTCAATTCACAATAAAGTAAAAACAAGTGGGAATTCAGGGACACAACACAGCTGTCAAGGTCACACTTTCAACCACTTCAAGGACCACATTTCACACTATATTCTACATAAATTGTGGCCCCTGCAGAGCCAGAACCCAGTGGCCCTCACAAATGCTCCTACTGATGTAGAAAATTAACTGTAAAGAAATAATGTTTATTGTTTGGTCCCACAGTGTGACCATGAAAAAGAGAGCTCCAACATGTCAATAAACCTGAATGATCTGAAGTCAACATTGAATAAACCTCAGAGAAGCATAGTTAGGGCTACAATCAAACTTCATGTGCAGCCTATACCTAACTCTAGATTTTTTTCAATAACATGAGCCTATAAATTCCTTTTGCTTATCAACTCCATTTAAATGGACTTTTCTATTAAGTACAATAACAATTATTCATATAAGGCATCCTAATTCAATATTTGTCTTTACTGGAAAGGTTGGGATTATATTTTTAAAACAAGTTGGAATCACTACTTACATTCCCCAGAAGAAGAAAGATGAAATGTAGGAGAACACTTTAAGAATCCTTTGGTGGGTCGAGCCAAACACATCGGACTGCTAACCCAAAGGTAAAAGGTAATGGTCTATCCAGAGGGACCTTATAAGAAAGACCTGAAAAACTATTTCCATTATCGCAGCCAATGAAAATCCCAAGAAGCATGGTTCTGCTCAGACACATATAGGGTGGCCATGAGTTGGTACTCATTCAATGGCAAGTTGAATTTATTCGGGTGGATCACAAGGAAGAAAATGCAGGCCTTTGAATTCTGTGTTGTCCCATTTACGTAGGCAGACATGCTTTTTCAACTGCCTCTTTCCTTCAGAGACATGGTCCCCTGGGAGATCTCCAGATATGAGCACCCTTAAGCTCATGTACTCTCCTTTTTCAATAGGGTAAGACATACATTATGTATGCTTTAGCTGCTGTGGCAGTCATGCGTTTATGTTAATTTTATGATTGAAATGTAGGGGTGGAGTCTAGCCTTTTAATCTGGAGATAGTCATGGAGTAGCCAATGAGGCCTCTATGTGGGTATGGCTTTCTCCTGAGACTTCTGGGAAATCTCGTGATATTTCCCTCGTGGAAATGAGAAGCTATCTTCCCCAGTTGTTGGAAGCTAGTCTCAGAGACGCTGAATCATGGACAAGACAAAATGGGAGTGTCCGAGAAGCTGGAGGAGCCGGCAGAGAGAGCACATGGCTTTGCCCTGATGGAGCCAGATCTCTGAAGCTGTGGAGGCCACATGGAGACCTCTGCCAGGGATGAGTTACTTCTGCTGTTGATCGACCCTGAGCCCTGGAAGTGAGGAGCCATGTGGAGACCCCTGCCAGCACCAGGATTCTGCACCCACTGACCTGAGACTTTGTGAGTCGGAAGGAGACTTTGTTGACAGATTTCGGGCATATGGGTTAATATTGGACTTACGACTTTGAACTGGACTGGGCTCAATGTCCTGTTCCTCTTGTATATGAACTTTTTCCTTAT
>PVJH01016262.1:0-20764 GCA_004026705.1 Nesogale talazaci
CTTCATCTTCCTCATCTAAACCTGGAAATGTGGATATACTTGACTTCAGAGCATGTCCTGACAGGAAGGCAGGCCAGTCTCCCTACATTGTCTCTGCCTCGAGTCTGTCCAATATACAGTGAAAACAATTGCTCTGTTCCTTGATGGCCTTGGGTTTAAGAATTCTGCAACCGTCTCCATAAAAGTTTTGACTTTTTTTTTTTTTAATAAGAGGGACTTCAGAGTTTATGGGGGAAGAAATGAAGAGGGGATGAAATTTTTCTGCTAACCTTGGGACTTCAGGTGAACGCTTACACAGGAAATTGGGTACCCCTTGAGGGATTTGTATATAAATTGTTCCCAGGACATTAGTTACGGGTTTCACGGGTCTGCATTTTCATTTTCTTTTTGGTTTCCATTCAGCTAGTTCCCCTTCCCCTCCTTGCTTTCTGCCTTCCTGCCTTTGGGGAATGTCAACTCTTTAGTCTTATGTAGGTGGTGGTATAAGGGAGTGCATTGCCCACAGGTGATAGATATTTTGGGGAGGGCATCACTGCCCCCTGGTGGTCATAGGAGCCACCCAGCCTTGCTGCTGCTGGATTTGACCCACCAAGCCAGGGGCCGCAGTCCCATACTCAACCACTACACCACCAGGGCTCAGCGATAGATTTTTTAAAAAATCATTTTATTGGGGGCTCGTACATCACTTTTCACAATACACCATTGCATATACTGTGCCAAGCACCTTTACATACCTGCTGCCGTCATCATTCTCCAAATATTCACTTTTCCCCTTGGGCCAGGTGATACATTTTATCAACCAATCTATTATTTACTGAAGGGTGACACCCCCTACCCGACCCCCAACGGAGGCTTCCATTCCAAGTTCAAAAGGCACCTTAGGGCGATAGTGGCTAGGGCTCCATTAGCCTCTCTGTGTCCTGTAAGTCTGATCTTCTTCAGGACTTTGACTTTTGTTCTGCCTTTGACTCCCATTCTATCCAGGCCCATCTATCGTGTCCCTGGTCAGGACTATCAGCAGTGGTGGTCGGGTACCATCTAGTTTTTCTGGCCTCTGGCTAGGAGCGGCTGTGTGGGCCACGTGGACAACGGGTCCCGTGGACCCGCTTCTTCCTGGAGGCTTTGGAGTCCTTCCCTCATGTCTGCTCCAGATGAGTCATGGGAACACACAGCTGTCTCTTAGCTGTGCAAACGCTGACTTCTCCTACTGTCTTTAAAAGAGGTTTCCTCCTCAGCGTGCAGAACAGCACCCATGCAAATCGGGGAATTGATGTGGGATCCTGTGACAGGGCCCAGAACCTGACACTGCCTTTTGTTTATCTTTTTGTTTTCTAACGAAAGGTTTTTTAATGCAGATATACAACTCAAGGGTTCAATCATAACAAGAAGAGTTGTGCAATCCATATCATCATCCATTTTAGAAGAGATCTGTCTTTCCGTAGGCTGTGAGACCTAGGAGAGTAGTTAGATTTCGAGCTGCTAACCACAAGGTCAGCGGTTCAAAACCACTTGCTGCTCCAGAGGAGTGTGGGTGGTTTCTTGTTGCTTTGAGATCTGGGGTCCTTTGTTACTGCCATAAACCCTAGCTCAGGGATACATCACTGTGCTGTATACGGACCCCGTTTCCTTCTCAGAATGGCAGGGACCCACTGGATTCCCTTCAGTTTCTTCCCTGGAGCTCACATGTCCATGCTCATGGAGACAAAAACTGGGCACTGCCAGATGAATTTGGACACCAAATAGCCCGTCTGCACACCCCGAAAACTGAAGCCCCCACCCACTGCCTCAGTCACGGAGACTGCCAGAAAAACACCGTGGGACAACCCACTGCCACCCCTTCGATGCCAAGTCACAGCCACCCCATAAGACAGTGCAGGACTGCCGAGACGGTAACACCATATAGGAAGAGAAAGCTTGTCTTTCTCCAGTGAAGCAGCTGGTGCTTTTGAACTGCCAACCTGAGCGATCACAGCCCACTCCTATGCACCCCGCCGCCAGGTGACCCTCCAAGATAGAGTTCAACTGGCTCCTAGGGTTTCCTCAGCCACTGTCTCTTTAGGAACAGAGCCTCATCTTTCCCCCAAGGAGCCGTTAGTAGCCTAGAACCACCCTGAGAGTGTCACAATGTGCGGAAGCAGTCCCTCCCTGAAACAGGCACTGCCCTCACTGCTATGAAATGAGCAAGCACATGGAAAGCAGGGGCGCAGAGCCGTGGTTCAGGTGGAGCAAGGGGGACGACGGGAGGTGCTGCCTCGGGGCTACTGAATGTATCGTGGTGGGGGGGTGAGTTGGGGAAGACCGCGCTACATGACAACACCATGGAGAGGACACGCTGCCTCATGGGGACTCTCACCACACACAGTCAGAATCTTACCTGGAAGGAAGGAGAGGGCGCAGGTGGTCCTGCCGCAGAAGCGAGGAGAGGGCCACAGCCCACTGTGCCACCAGAGCTCCGGGAATCGTTACCGAGAGGTATGTTAAGCCTACTCTTTTAAGAGTCATACTCTTGGGGGGGTGAGGGGGGAGGGAGCAAAAAAAAAATTTTTTTTAAGAGTCATATTCTTGTCTGGTGGCAAGTTAACCCCATAACACTGAGTGCGAAGTTTTCTTGACATTTCATTAAAACATATCTGGTACCAAAATTATAAGGCTTTTGGAGCTGACAAAATCGTGGCACTGTACTAGGACCGATGCAACAGTGGCACATGTTTTGACCGATTGTGCGTTTGAGGTTAAGTGGTCGTGGACGTTGGGTGCATTTTACAATAATTTTCAATCTAGTGAAGTTCTAGTGTTGATATTTTTTTTGTATAAGTTCATAAAACTAGTTTTTATATCAAAGGTGTAATACTCATAAAAACATGATATTTATTATATATTTCCACTTTTTCTTTCTTTTTTTTATTTCCATTTTTTCAAAACGTAACAAATTTGTTACGTTCGTCTTTTGAATCAATGGTGACAAAAATTACCACAGCATGGATTGTTATTTGTTTTATGAAAAATGGTGAATTTATGACCTAGATGGAAGTGGTACAGGCTCAAACAAGGACCCAGATGCTAATATGGATGAAATTGATGAACAAAATATGGATTATATTTAAGAATTTTGATGTCACAATATAAAATTTTAATTATATTGATACTCAAACCAAAAGTATCCCTGGAAGAGACACCCCTCCCCCCCAAAAAAAGAGTAGGAATACTAAAATAGACCCTGTCCACATACAGCAGTAAAAGTATAAAAGAAAGGGCTGAGCCCCGGTGGCGTAGTGGTTGTGCGCGGGACTGCGGCCCACTGGCATGGAGGTTCCATTCCGGCTCCTAGGAGCAAAGGGAGGGCCTCCTACTCCCACCACCAGGGCAGTGATGCCTAAAAAAAAAAAAAAAAGTCTAAAAGAAAATGGGTACACCCATAAAGCAGAAATTAATTTTATTCTTGGATACATATACGTGTACATGTTTTCTAAAGTTACAAAGTCAGACACACATTAAAAAGAATAAATGCCATAATCAAGAGTGAATGGGCAAGCATTTTTTCATATAATTGAAACCATTAATATAAAGTGTCATAGGTGGGGATTTGGGTAATAAAAATGGTATGATTATATCAAAAGATACTAATTCCCACTAAAAGCTTCTGGGATGTGATCTCCCTCTGTGTTAAAAAAAAAAAGGTTAAAGCCAACAAGTAACTTCATATTTAATGAGCAAACAGCAACTATCTTTTTCATCGCAATTATATCTAATATGAAAATAAGAGCTACATTGGGAAATACAAACTCTGTATCGCTGTGGTTTTATTCTTAGAGGTAAAAACAAGTCGGTCATCTAAAAGTGCCAGAGTGGAGACAATTCACCTAAAGAGACCTACCTGGGGGCTTCAGAAAGTCCATGGAAAAATCCCATCCTCTTCCCAAGCCATTTCCCACCAACTTCATGAAGCCCCCGCGTTTTGAAAAGAAGAGCATTCTAGTCCCCCATCTCTAAACATACCTACCAAAAAATTAATACGAGATATATAATACTTAAACAAAAAGCAAAGGCACATTATAATGAAAGAAATGAAGAAACACCCCAGTAATGGGGAGGTTAAATTCTGTGGAGGAAAGAACTGGCAGCAAACGTGACAAGTGGCTGGATTTAGAGACATCCATCCTGACGGGCCACGATGGTGAGCGCTAAGTGCACACATCTGTATGAGGTATTCTATTGACATGAGCACCAACGTAGGAGGGAGGCCTTGGGACGGAATCTGGACGTGAGCTGGCCGGCCACCGGAATGGGCAGGTGCCCCGGCAGCCCAGTGGCTTAGGCTCTTGGCTGCCAATTAAGAGTCAGCAGTTCGAGTCCACCACTTGCTCCCTGGAAGAAAGATGAGGCTGTTGGTCTCCATGACGACTAGGAAGTGTCACGGGCCAGTTCTCCTCGGTCCTTAAGGATTCATTCCTTATGAATCAGACGTGACCAGCAACAGAGGTTTAGCTAAAACAAAAACACTCCCGATAGACTGTCAATCATCATCATAAAATAGTTAAGACTCTTAAAAAAAAAAAAGATAGCACCAGGGTGAAGTCAGAGGTAGGAGAGAATACAATGTGCAGACACCAAGGCTTTCATGGTGGCGCGGTGGGTTAGGTGCTGCGCTACCCACTGCAAAGTGTGCGGTTCAAACCCACCAGACCCTCAGAAGGCGGTGGCGATGAGGCTGTCTGCTGCCTCGGCCCCCAGGTCAATCTGAGTTGGAACAGGCTCAATGGTGGTAGGAGGTTTGAGGGAGGGGATGGGGGGTGGCTGATGACAAAAAGAACAGGTAACCTGAGCTGAGTCTCGCCATCCATTTAGGAGAAAACACAGCTCTCTCTCACCCGCCCCCTCATCAAAGATTGCATTTCTTTTTCTTTTTTTTTTTGTGGGCATCACTGCTCTCCGGCGGTGGGAGTAGGAGGCCCAGCTCCATTGCTTGAACTGAACCTCCGTCCCAGTGGGCCACAGTCCCGCGCACAACCACTACGCCACCGGGGCTCAGCCCAAAGATCGCATTTCATAATGAAATTTTTCACTGGATTAAATAAATCCCGCTTTCTCAGGAACTCAGTTCCCGGGGCCTCTCTCTCACATGATAGTCTTCAAATGTGACAGAAGGAGACTTTGCGGGGGTGGGGGTTGGGATAATTTGTCATGCGTTTCCTCTGTGGCCTTGGGGAGTGCTGTGACAGTGAACCCGGTGCTGAGGGACACACAGGTGAGGTAACCTGGATGAGGTAACTGTGGTGAGGCCGGCCCGGAGCTATACTGGGCGAGAGCACCTGGGTGCACCGCAGGGCAGGCAGCGGGGTGGGTGGTGAGGGGAGAGGAGACGTCAGAGGACATCAGGGGTCATCTCCTAAGGAATCCTAGTGACCGCGGTTATGTGTCTGGCTGCTAAGGGAGAGGCCCACGGGTTGACAAGGCACCCCCCCGAGGTAGTCATCTGGCTTGCAAAGAACTGCAGACCTGGACAGCTGGCCCCCACCCCTGTCCTCGCTGGTCACTGTGAGTCCAAACCAACTCCACTACAACGTCTGCTGGTCCCGCGTGAGCCACGGAGAGAGGGGTGGTGGGTCACGCCAATCCACGTGACAGCAGCGGGGCTTCGGTGGACGGAACAGCGGACAGACGAGGTAGGAACATCTAGGCCAGGCCGCTCAGTCTGTTCTGCCATGCTGGCTGAGGACGGGGGCCACACAGTGGAACCCCAAGGAGTAGGAAACGGCTGGCTTCCTTTTAGGGTAATGAGGGAGCCTAATGAGGGACCAGAAGCCCAGGGGGTGCAAGGGAAGAAGCATCGGACTACTCACTACCAGGCTAGCCGTTCAAGGCCACCAGCCGGTGAAGTTCTCTGCTTCCGTAAAGATTTACCACCTCAGGCTGAGTGGTTGTGCACGGGACTACGCCACACTGGTGGCGTAGTGGTTGTGCACGGGACTGCGGCCCACTGGGATGGAGGTTCAATTCCGGCTCCCAGGAGCAAAGGCTGGGCCTCCTACTCCCACCACCTGAGGGCAGTGATGGCTTTAAAAAAAAAAAAAAAAAAGATTTACCACCTCAGAAACACTGGATCAGCGTGACCCTTGCTGGCTAATCAAGGCCATCTCACACCAGGAAGGGAAGGTTCCCAAGAATGAAAAGCATATAAAAACTCAATAAAGACATACAGGGATGAGAAAAAGTCACTGTCACTCCATGGATGTCAACTCAGTGAACCTACAGAACAAGGCAGGACTGCTCCTCTGGTTCTGAGACCAAGACTCTTTACGGGAGTAGAAAGCCCTGTCTTTCTCCCTTGGAGCAGCGGTGGTTTCGAACTGCTGGCCATGGGTTAGCAATTCAAGGCCTCACCACGCCGCCGCCGCCGCCACAGAGACGAGAAACACACACGAAAGAGGGCGTCATCCGAGCGCCTGCAGGCTAAGGAAGAGCACAGTGAGCCCCCACAGCCGAGTTCACGGGGCCTGTGTCCCCAGCTGTCACCAAGACAACCATGCAGATGAGAGGACAGGACGGTGTTGACAGGCCACGGAGCAACAGAGGAACCCGGCCCTGGGCTGCAAGAGCTGCCTCCTCTGGGCTGGCCCTCACTGCCAAGCTCACCTGTGTCCAGGGCCCTGCCTCTGCCCACTCATCCTCACCCGCTTCTTCACCCCCAACCAGACTTCATCTCTAATTCTCACTCACCTGTGCAGAAGGAATTCTCAGGGCCAAGTCCAAAGCAAACCCAGTGCTCTCCAGTCATAAGGGACTCCTGCGACCCTTAGGACACAGCAACAATGCCCCCTAGGGATTCTGAGGCTGTCTTACTGGCATATTGAGCTCCCGACCCGAAGGTCAGCAATTCGAAACCACCAGGTGCCTCGAAACAGACAGATGGGGCTTTCTACTCCCATGAAGTGTTATAATCTTGGAAATCCACAGGGGCAGTTCCCCTGACCTGCAGGGCCCCTGTGCATCAGAATCAACTCCATGGCAGGGGGTTTGGTCTGGTTGGGAAATCGCTACGGTAAGCAGACGGCTGCCTATCCCACCCCTGTGATCAGCCTCGCCGCCTTGCCACCGGCACCCAGGGTGGGAACAGACGAAATGGCTACAATTCCAGCTCAAGAGAGGCCTTGTCTTCAGAGCCCTTGCAAAGTGGACCGGTGCCGTCTTCTCTCAGGGACACCTTTGCGGGGTCACAGGGCCTCCTTGCTCCTTGGCCACAGGGGTGGAGACTGGAGGGCTGGCCTGGGCCGTCCCAGCTCCCTGTGTGCCTTGTCTCCCGGGGCCCTGGGCAGGTGCAGCAGCAGAAATGGAACTGGCTGCGAAGAAAAGAGAACCATGAGCTTCCCTACTGATGACCCCTTCTCTCAGGGTAGTGGGGGAGTAACAGGGGGAGGGGGGTAATGGGAAGGTGAGAACATGGATCAGTCCAGCACACTAGGTGTGGAGACGCTATTTTTTTTTCCAGCGAAATTATATTAACCTTTACTTAAGAGACTCCATTGTCCAGGAAAGAAAATAAAAGGCATCCGCAGCAATCAGGAAGTCAGGACTCCACGCTTAGGAGAAGCCCATGACACAAGACCAGCTAGAGGCAAGCAGAGCCCCTAGACATGCGAGTAGGAAGAAAGGCCTGGCCAGCTACTTCTACACACCAGCCCAAGAAAAGGCACTGGGAGCACAGTTCTCCTCTGCCACAAGCGGGAGTCACTGGTTGGTCTGTGACACTGGCTGGACAGAGCAGCACCCACACACGGCATGTCCTCCCCCTCCCCTGTGCATGGCTGGCAGGCAGCTGCCCACCTGCACTCTCCAGCGTACTGTGCAGCACCGCGTGCTTGTACGAGGCGATGATCTGGAAGTTGACGACACTCGGAAGGTTCAGGCCCTGGTCCTCGATCATCTCCAGCGACGTGGCCTCGACCAGCTGGTGGGATCGTTTGCAGCTCTTCTGCTTGCACTGGCCCCGGATGAAGGCCCTGCACACGTGGACCTTGTGGCACTTGTCCTTGAGCTGGCAGTAGCCGTAGAGGCCTTCCCCTCGGTTATAGAGCAGGCAGACCTGGCACGGGAGTGAGGCACACGCACTTGAATACTCCAGTGGCCACCGAGTGGCATCTTCTATCAGACGCTGGGGCTCTGGTGGCACAGTGGGCTGAGCTTGTTTGTCGCACCAGCTGCTCCGCGGCAGAAATACGGGCTGTCTGCTCTCGTAAAGACAAGATGGCCTTGGAAACCAAAAGGGGAAGTCTGCTATGTCCTATAGGCAATGGGTTCGGTGGAATCGTTGAGTGGCTCGAACAGTTAATGTGTGCATCTGCTAACCAGAAGGTTCGCAGTGTGCGTCCACGCAGATGCCTTTGAAGAAAGGCCTGGCAATCTGTTTCTATAAGGGCCTTATACAGCAGGTCTCATCGGCACACGTGGGCTAGCCAGGTGTCCGAATCTATTCAGTGGGAATGGTTCTCCTCACCCTGCCAGTGCTACCAGTGCATCTTTAGTACAGAAGGCACCTTGGAGAAAGCACTTGCTGACTAACAGAAAGGTTGGTGGTTCAAACAAATGAGCCTCTCTGAGGGAGAAAGAGGAGGCTGTCTGCTCCCATAAAGAGGTATAGCTCCGGAAAGCCACGGGGGCACTTAGACTCTCTCCTCTAGGGTCAGAATCCATCAGGCAGCCATAGGTGTGGTTTGGATCAACGGCTGCTACAGCCACTGAGCAGAGAAGGCTGGTGGAGGGCAGGTAAACCAGTGCTGACAGGGCCCTGTCCCTTGCCTTCACTGCCATGGATTTTGGGGGCTGCCAGGGAGATCCAAGCGCTGGTGGATCATCACATGAAGGGCATGGCTCCACACAACAAGCCTGCCCCCCCCACCCCCATTTTCCCTGGATCCAGGCAAGGCCAGTTTCTCCCCTACGTTGTGCGTTCTCCCATCTAGCCTGTACCCTTGCTCCCAGAGGAGCCCATCCCCACCCAGCTTACCAAGTCCTAAGGAAATGTGAGATTGAAGTTGGTGTTAGTGTAAGGTGGCCAGACATCCTGCTTTTGGTGGTACAGTCCTGACTTTCAATAATTTGTCCTGAGTCCCACGGCGTTTTAAAAAAGTCCCAATTTTTGGAAATAAGGCACGACAAGTTAGGGAACGGCGGGAGAAGGGGAAGGGAATATACATCCCCTGTCCTGCCCTCTCTGGTCAATGGTGTCCCACTTTACCAATGTTAAAATCTGGTCACCTTATGTTAGTGACAGCAAGCCTGGTACAGACAAACCAGAACTCGCTGATGGGGACTTTATAATGACGGATCGCAATGCCAATGGTGACAACAGCAGTCTTTCTCTCTCTCTCTCTCTCTCTCTCTCTCTCTCTCTCTTTCTCTCTCTCTCTCTCTCTCACACACACACACACACAGCCACTCTGTGAGGAAGAATCACATCACGGTGTGTAAATTGCTGAGTGTTCAAAGCAGTCAGAGCTGTTCATCCCTGCCTGTCCCCCCCAAGGCCAGCACCGTGCCGCAGTCCAGCCACACACCTCGGGTTGTCCTCTGGGGGCCACTCAGATGCCCATCACCTCCCCTGGGGGTCTCTGATGAGACTCACCTCCGGGAAAAGGCTAGGGTCGTTCTGCATGAGCAGGGTCTGAAGCTGAGCCTCGTTGAGACCGAAGAGCCCGTAGTTTTTCAGCACTTGGATGTTGCCAGGCGTGTGGATGTCGTGGGAAAGCGGGCAGGTGGACCTGGGAGAAGACAGACCCCCTCATGAGACGGCCACGTGAGGAAGAGCCTGGGTGGTCTCCAACGGACCCTGTGAGCCCCCCAGCCTCCGTAAAACACCTGGCAGGTGCAAAAAGGCACCCTGGTGGCGCAATGGGTTAAACGTTGGTCTGCTCACCCAAAAGGTCACCAGCCACTCCGAGAGAAAGAGATGCCTAAAAATTTACATTCCCAGCCACCCTCTAGGGGGTCACTCTAAGCCGGTATAGACAGAGGCAGTGGGTTGGGTTTGCAAACAGGGAGCTGTTGGAGGTCTGGCTGCCCAGGGCTGGAACACTTCCTGCTGCAGGATGTGGCAGAGCCCAGGCCCGCGTGCCTCCAGCCACCGACATGGCCTCGCCTGGGCTCCACAACGGCTGTACCACCTGCCCAGAGATGCTTCCTTGGAAAGGCCTGGCAATCCACTGAAAAGCCTCCGGGGAGCTCCGCCGCAGCCTGCAGCCCACACACTCGCCGCGAGGACTCCATCCTGAGTCAGAGGGCCCAGATGGGTCAGGGGACAACGGGCCCCGGGGGTTTCCGAGACTGTAACGCTCCACAGGGGGAGAAGGCCTCATCGTTCTCGCTAGCGCCATTGGTGGTCTCCAAGAGCTGACCCTGTGGTTAGCAGCCCAACGCTTAACCAGGGTTGGACTCCGCCACAAAAGAATTGGACTGAGGCCACGCCCCTTGGTTTGAATCGCCCCGGCCCCTCCCTCCCACCACACCCACCTTGACCTCAGATGGGCCCAATCGAGCTGCCCTTCACCTCCTCACCAACTGCTACCTCTCCCATGGCCTCAATTCCGCCCCTGGGGCCACCATAACAAAGGAAGTGGCAGGGACGGCGGCCGGGGGGCACCTCCAACCCAGCTCTGGCCCCCAACCCCCCCCCCGCCCCCCGTCTCCAGCCCCTCGGGGTCCCACTAGCTAGGGCTTCTAAACCCGCAGCCGCAGGCCAGCTGTGGACTCTGTGTTTGGGGGAACGCGCAGTTTCTGAGACCAGGCCCACGGCTGTCCTCAGAGCCCCCAGCACCCCCAAAGTTCAGGGGCGCAGAGTCCCACTTCCGATCACCCCCGCCCCCGGTGCGGCAGGGACCCCGGGGCAGGATCCAGACGAGGCCGGCCTCCTTCCGCCCGGAGGGCGCGCAGGGCCGGTGGCCGGGAGGGCCGCGCGCGCTCACCAGCAGTCGCGGTGCGGGCACTTGCCCTGCATGAGGCGGCGGCAGAGGTGCAGCTGGTCGCAGGCCCGGCACTCGGAGCGCTGGTAGCGGGCGCAGAGGCGCGCCGCCGACACGGCCACCACCCTGCAGGCCGCGCCCCCGCCGGCGCCGCGCTGGCCTTCGCGGCGCCCGGGCTCGGCCGGGGCCTCGGCGGCCACGTCCTGGAGCAGGAAGCGCTCGGGCCCCGCCGCGCGCAGCGCCGCGCGCAGCCGCGCCTCCGACAGCTCCACGTGCACGCGCAGGTCCCGCAGGAGCATGCGGCCGCCGTGCGCGCACAGCACCTTGGTGAGGAAGGACCAGAGCGTGGCCTCCGCCATGCCGCCGCCCGTCCCAGCGCGCGCGGCTGCAGGCTCCTCCCCGCCCCGCCGGGACCGCCCGCCAGGCCGCAGGGCGCGCGCGCGTGGGGGTCCCGCGCAGGGCGGGGACAGAGAGAGCCCACCCCCACCCCCACCCCCAGCCACCCCGGACAGCAAGGAGGGACCCGTGCCTGGGGTCAACTGAGCCATCCCCCTAGGCAGCGGGGACACCGGGACACCCCATGGAAGGCCAGAGGTCGACCCCTAGTCAGTGAGGTGTGGACCTGGAAGATGAGGGCTACCCCATACTCCTCAGGGGCTGTGGAGCCTTCCCAACCTTGAGAGACAAGCCAGGCTTCTACCCAGGCCACCCAGCCAAGACCACCGACTTGGCAAGGGACCCCAGCAGGAAAGCCTGACATGAGGAATTTTGATGGCGTGAATCTGGTCAGCAGAGATCCAGATGTGGACCTCTCGCTTCTCGCCTCCAGAACTAGAGCCACTCACCCAGGGCGTGTGTGTCACAGCAGCACAGCATGAGTGCTGAAGCTGAGGCTCCCTGGGCAGGCGGGGGGGGGGGGGGGGGGGGGGGCCAGGAGCAGAAAACCCCCAAACTAACCAAGTAAGAAGATGAAGAACTGCCCCACAGAGTTTCCTAGGCAGCCGAAGCAGACCACCACATTTTTCTCAGATGAAAGGGCAGCTTTTGAAATGACAGACCTTTGGCTTGGCAGCCTGGTGCTTTAGCCAATGTGCCACCAGGCCCCAGGGGAACGGACAGCTCACTCACACTTCCTGGTATAAAATCAATTCTGACTCAAGGCCACCCTATAGGACAGGGCAGAAATGCTCACGAGGGTTTCCAAGATCATAACCTTTATGATCTTGTAGAGATCCAGTAGAGAGAGAGGCTGGTGCTTTTTAACTTCGACCTTCCCATTAAAGTGTAAGTAGGATGGCTTCCGGAGTGGACGACACATCTGCTGTCCCCACCTGGGAATCATCATGGTTGAGACATCACGCTTGGTGACATTTTTGAAAACTCACTGCCATTGAGTGGATGCTGATTCCTTCCAACCGTTGAGGACAGAGTTGAACTAACTGTCCCTGTGGGTTCTGGAGATTGGAACTCTCTAGGGGAGTAAAAAAGCCTCTTCTTTCTCCCGTGCGGTGGCTGATGGTTTTGAACGACTTACCTTGCGGTTAGCAGCTCAACTCATAACCCACTACACCACCAAGGGCATCAGGGAGACAAGAGGAAGCCCTCAAGGCTGAGGCCATGGGCTCACACCGGGTACCAATTGCGAAGAAGGCATGTGTCCTTCTGCCGGACACAGGGTCACTGTACGTTGGGGCCAATCCAAAGCACTTAACAACATCCCACACACACACACTCAATAGCCTGTGGTAGGTCATCTTAGAAGAGCAAATCATAGGAGAATAACAAAATTAGGGTGGAATCCTTTTTTCTTTTAAAAATCAATCCTGAGGCTGAGCCCCGGTGGCGTAGTGGTTGTGCGTGGGACTGCAGCCCACTGGGATGGAGGTTCGATTCCAGCTCCACGGAGCAAAAGCTGGGCCTCCTACTCCCACCACCTGAGGGCAGTGATGCCAGAACAACCCCAAAAAAACAAAACAAAACAAAAAAAAACAAACAAAAATCAATCCTGAATATTTAATGATAAAAGAAAATATTATAGCATGCCACTGTATTTTATTTTAGACAGATCTATAACATACTGTAATTAAAAACATTCTTTGCTACAAGAAATTCAATGGTTTTATCAATTAAGCTGATAAACAATATCTACTTGCATATACCAGAAGGATAATCAATCATCTTTTTTTGGCATTGTTGTATACTAAGGATTTTGCGTATTTTTGTATATATAAATCTTTTACTGGAGGCTCATACAACTCTTAACAGAATCAATACATACATCAATTGCTTGCAGGCCACTTTTGCACATGTGTTATCATCATCATTCTCGAGGAGTGGAATTCTTTTTATTACGTGACTCACATCAAGCTTGGGGAAGAACAAGAGGAAATAAAAACAGTGGAAGTATTTGAGCGGAATCCATTCAGCCTCATATGTCAGACAGGCGTGACTGATGATCCCAAGTCCCTGCCCTCTGGGGCTTCCATTCTAAAGCAAACAAAACCGTTTCAGATGAAGGCTACAAGGAACAGAACAAGGCACAGAATGTCCTTAAAAACTCGAAGCTTGGGCTGAGCCCCATGGCGTAAGTGGCTGAGTGAGGGACTGCGGCCCTCGGGCTTGGTTGAAATCCAGCGGCTGCTCCCAGGAGCAGTGCTGGGTAGCTCCCATGACCACCAGAAGGCAGTGATGCCACCCCCAAAAAAATCTTTGAAGCTTGAGAGGCACTTAACCCAGAGGAAGAGAGTAAACGGAAGTCAAACCAAAAACCACCAAGTCGGTTACTGTAGAATTGGATCCTTGGCATTGCGGCAAGACAACACAGTGCTCTACACGCTCTTTAGTCCTTTCTGGAAGTAGATTGCCAGGTCTTTCTTCCGGGTCTTTCTCCAACCTTTCCATTAGATCAGCATGTTAGCCCAGGGACTCCCAGTGAAAGTAAGAGCTGAGCTCACTAAGGATGCTGAGGAGTCCCTGGACCAGTAAGCGATAACTGCCTGACACTGTTCCCCAAAAGCACACCCACAGCGTCATCGTGGGCTGGGATCAACGAGAGCACCTGCTGAACTAGATCAGTGATTCTCAAGCAGCAGTCCTTTGGAAATTGATGGGTGAGTGGGGTAGGGGGGTGTCCCCAAGTGTGGGCTGGTCCCAGGCTTGGAAGACTTATTCTGGAGCCTGTTCACCTGTCTACTGTCTACCAGGACATCTACGTAGGGCCGATAGCTATCTTCCAGGGGCACAGAATTCCTCACTAGCGTCTGTAAGGTGGGTTTGGCCTAGTATCCCTATTTCAGTGACAGTTAACTTCCCTCTCTTCTGCAGGTAAGGCCCGGGGTGTGATGACGGGGCCCCAATGACTGCTTCGTGTCACCTGTACTCCTCAGTTTTCCATTTCCGGTACTTCTTCACAGAGCAGTCTCTTCTTGACTCTTGAATGCAACCTCGTGATAAAAGCTCTGTGTAGGCTGAGTCCCGGGGGCTCAGGGGTTGTGCGCAGGACAACAGGGTTGATGGTTCAAATCCAGCAGCAGCTCTCCAGGAGCAAGGCTGGGTTTCCTACTCCCACCAGGGCAATGATGTCATAAAAACAAACAAGTCAAAAAACAAACAAACAAACAAACAGCTCTGTGTAAACTCCTGGCTGTTTCCTGCTGTTTTGAGCATTGTCACACCTGTCCAGCATCCACTGATGGGAAGGTACATTACTGCTATCGCACAGTCCGGTATGTCCTTGGGCACCTCGGGCACCAAGCTGACTTTTAAAATCCATGTGTCTAAATAACTGCCAATGGATTAACTCAGGGGAGGGAAGGGACGCTAGGAAACATCACGTCCCCTCCCTCCCTCAAAAAATAAGAGGGGAGGGAGGCTGACGGGCAGGTCTGATAAGGATAGGTGGGCTTGGGGTGCTGCTGGCATTGGCTGTAGGAGAACCTGTACAGCCTGCAACAGCCTGCATCTCAATCAATAAAGATGGGATGTGGGCTTCAAATGTCCCACTAGGCATTCTTGTGTGACCCGTAGCTCGTCTGCAAGAACAAGGCGGAACCCCAAGAGCTCCACTTCCATGAGCGTTTTCGTGCATATTATCTCTGTTTCATGTAAGGTGTTTCCATCCGTGTATCCTATAAAAGTATTATCACATACAAATAAATTATGGTTTCACTAGCTTCTCGGTCTAAATACCTCATTGTTCATTCCAGTATTGGGAGATCATGCAAAGTAGCTGTCTATCTAGCATGGAGGCATGGGCAGGCCAGCCGACTGGATACATCTCTTCATGACAGGTAACTCTTAAGCACCTGAAGGAAGATAGGACTTTTCCATAATTACTCCAAAATATGAAACAAATATTAGTTACCATGTGCCACCTCAAAAGCTTAGAGCTATTCTCCCTGAAGGCATCAGATATCCAAAGGCCTTTGTCTCTCTCACAAAAGATGGGGCTGACTCCTGCTATTAGACCAATGGGTCACTTCCCCTGCAATAGAGAGCCTCTCCCAGAAGCCTCTTAACCACCAGTTGGGTCCCAGTAGCTGGAGTTCACACACTACCCTTAATGATCTCTGAAGAATCAAAGAACTGGTCAAAGCTATTTAGCCACATCCAAGAGTCTGAGGTTACATGGAACCCCATGATACGTCCCTTTCCAATAAAGTCTACCTATAGCACAACCCTTTTTCCGTGACATGTGTCTTTACCGGTAACTAGGGGCCTTGCATGTCCCCAAAAGATATGTAAGTTTTGGTCAGATGAAAGGAGCCCTCTCGGCCGCCTCTCCTCTCCTAACTTCTGTCCCTCGCCTTCTTGTTCCCTTTCCCCATGTCCTCTCTCACACACACACACCCCACCCATCCTCTCTCCATGTGGACCACCAAGCGGGGCTGAGGTGAGCATGCTACCATGAAATGTGTCTGAATCCATCATTTCTCTCTTTCTTATCCTTTAGGACCTTTCATTAATTATTGCTGCCTACTGGAACCCCGATGTTCACGTTGGCGGCTGGCTCCTCTGACACCTGACTTCGACACTCCACAGAGCTCCCTGGTCCAATAACATGAGTCTTAATTCATTGCTCCGATTATGTGTAGCTAGAGAATATTCCCTAGGAATTATAGTTCAGATCATACAGGGGACGTTACCAAGGTTTTGTCCCTAAGAGAACAAAGGTGAAGGGGCAGGGGTGGGTAGAGACGGAACTGCTAGTTGAGAATCACTGAGCTGGGGGGAGAGAAGAGCCTGGAAAAATCAGCCCTGACCATGATTGTAAACGTTATTCTCAGGGCGACAAAAATGACTATCCTTGGGCTGAGCCCCGGTGGTGCAGTGGTTGTGCGTGGGACTGCGGCCCACTGGGACGGAGGTTCAATTCCAGCAGTGGGGCTGGGCCTCCTACTCCCACCACCGGAGAGCAGTGATGCCCCCCCCCCAAAAAAAAATGACTATCCTTTCTGCTAAATAGAGAACAGCTCAAAAGGGGAAAAGGAGGGGGGTCAGTGGCAAACTGGACTAGAGGGTGGCATTTCAGGGGCGAGTCTGGACATGGCGGGTCAGGAACACACATCCGGACTCCTGCTCGAGCGGGTGGGATTCCATTCACCCATAAACAGAACACCAGAGGAGGCCGGGCTAATGGAGGGAGGCAGAAGAAGAGGTTGGACAGACAGGATAGCGGCATCCGTGGGCTCAGGCACGGGATGGGGCAGAACCGAGCAGTGTTAACTTCTGTCATGCACAGAGGGTCGACATGGTTTGGGGCCGCCTTGCTGGCACCTACCAACCACCCCAACAGACGAAGAGGTCTGGTCTGGATTAGAGACGCCCGGGAATAGTCAACCGACTCCTGGCGAGTCCTTGTGTATGGACAACTGGGTAGCCCCAGTAGCAGGTGTGGGGGAAGGTGAGCGCCCCTTTCTTCTGAAGCGCCTCTGGGTGGATTCGAACCAGCAACCTTTCAGCTGGTAGCCGAGCCAGTAAGCTGAGCCACCCCGAGCGAGACTGGGAGCTATGCATTTGGAGAGGCATCATAGGAAATTGGGGAGAGCTGGGCATTGGTCATGGAGATTTTCTGGAATCCAAGAGACACAAAATCAATCTGAGGTGATCGGGGGTACTGAAAAGGAAAAGCCGGTCATTTGACGAAATAAAACAGGGGTCCTAGTTGAAGACCCCGTCTGCGATCCTACACCGTAAATTATACTACACAGAAAGCGGGCCCCTGACAGGCCGTTTGGGGGAGAGGGGAGGCCCTCTGGCTTAACTCTTGTGCTCACCAGGAAATAAACCCGCCCTCACTCCTTGGAGCAGGACTGCCCTTCAGAGGGATGGTCCCGGTCCAGAGGCCTTGGTCAGCCTCCTCTATCTACATCAACTGACCACAATCGCACTTGGGTCTATGAGTCCTGCCCACACGAGTTGAGTTACTGGTGCTCTGTCTCTTGCTGGGCAGAGACCTCTTTTCTGGAGACACCTGGGGAGATGGCCGTGAGCTCCCAAGAACCCGGCCACGCTCGTGAAAGCCTGAACCGAGAGCTTTCCTCTCTGCGGTCCCAGTAAGTAGAAGATGGATATCTGCCTTGTTGTAATTGTACGAAGACTCGAAAGGGCATAGACTCTAACTGGTTGCTTCTCTCTGTCCCCTGCTGGGCAGCCTTGTATCGAGCTGGAAAGAGCCAACCGGGAAGGAGTCTGCCCGTCAATAAACGTCTTGATACCTAAGTGTGTGCCCAGTACCGTGGTGTGTCTCTAATCGCGTTTATGTCCCCTGGCTGGGCCGCGCAGGACGTATGGAGCAGATAGTTCCTCGCCGCCTCCTGGGCGAGGCTGGGAGGGCTCGTGCACGGCTTCCCACAGGACGTGTGGCACTCCCTCCAAGGAGTCTGCATCGTGTTTCGACCTAAGCAAACCAACACCGTCCCGTCGAGGAAGAAAAGGGTCGCCGTAGCCACAGGCCGCCCCTAGGTGGCACACGAGACACGCTCCTAAGTGGGTCTGTAAGTCGAGTGTATGAGTCCACCCCCCACGGAGGACGGGTCTTACTTCAGAGGAAGAACAGGCCCGCCTGGCGGGGGGCCCCCTCGAGGATTTAGGTCACCTCGCTGGCAATGTCACAGCAAGCAGAGGTGCTCGCGGTCCAAGACTGGCGGCCAGGCCAGCCTGGCTTCAGTCGGTCACAGGAAGGGAGAGCTCCTGACTCTTGAGGGCAGCGGCGAGGTGTCCGCTCACCTGCAAGCTCGTGGGCCAGGGACGCGGTCGGGTCCCCCAACAAGCAAGGTAAGCACGGCCAAGCTTGGGCTTAGCCGCCGCCCGTGTTTGCACGAAGACGGAGACACAAGGCTTGCCCACTTGCATCTGAAGCCAGGTGCCCCAGCTTTGCAGGACCGAGGATCACCTGGACTCTCTAACAACTGCTTCCCATGGGGTGTTTAGCTGGGCACCGGGATTGAGAGATTAGCAAGTGGGTTGAGCCCTGGTGGAATAAGAGGTTGAGTGCGGGACTGCGGTCCGTGGAGCAGCACTGGATAGTGCCCACGACCACCAAAGGACAGTGAAGCCCAAAAAACAAACAAAAAAAAGGTATGGGGGGTTGAATGTATCTCTCTGCCAACCACCCCCCCCCGGTCCCCCGCAAAGGTATGCTGGCATTCTAACCCCAGTACCTCTGAATAAGACCCCACATGGCAAGGGGGTCTCTGCCGATATTATCCATTAAGTTAGCATGGGATCACACTGGGGCAGGGTGGGCTCTTATCCTTGTAAGGCTGGTGTCGTTTTAAAGAAGACAAGATACACAGAGACTGGGGCAAGACCAAAGATGTCAGGCGGCACCCAGGCTACAAGACAAAGAAGGCCTGGCGTCACCAGGAGTGAGGCATGGGACAGAGTCCCTCTGAGCCCTCAGAAGAACCATCAGCCTCATCTTGGACTTTGGGAGATAGACGGACTGGGCTGTCGGTGGTACCAGGTGCTGGAAGCGCCACCTAATGGACCCACTGGGTGGTGCAGACGGGCAGCCCGGTTTGGACAGAAGCCATTCTGAGGAAAGAAACGTCGGAGTGTACAGATGAGGCGGACACGGTGGTCAAAAAGGGAACAGGAGGTCTCCCACGGAGACACGGTCGTCGTGCCGTCTAACTGACCACACAGGCTTTGTCTGTCTCGGAATACTCGATGACATACTGTGGGTAGACCTGATCTTTCTGAAAGATGACGAAAACGGAAGGGTTCAACCTTGTGTCCACACAGCTGTCGTAAAGGGTGGCACCGGAACTTCTGAGAGGAGGTCTCATGTACATGACGTCCCCTTCCACGAAGTCGCCAACTAGGACCTGGGACACAAGCATCACCATGTTCTGGTGCTCGACAAGGCAGCTCTTGTGGGCGGAGATGGCGTCTTTGGTGAAGTAATTTCCTAGGGGTGATGAGAGGAAATGGGGGGGGGGGGAAGCATTAGTATGACAGCATGCCGCTAGGTCCCGAGACATTCTACCCACCATGCGTGAGGGGATGGGTGTTCACTACAGATGTGTCAACAGGGACCAACTCCCCCCCCCCCCCATCCCCCTCCAGGTTGTCTATGCTCGTGGAAGCAGCTGCCATGAAATCAAACCACTCATTGCATGAGCCCTTTCAAGTGTGAGAACAAGGGTGTGACTGTGAGGCCCACAGTGCGCCGACCCAAGCCATGGGATTTCTGCTTGCCTCCTTTGCGAGCAAAAGTCGGACATCGAATAAGGAAGACCAGAGAAGAATCTATGTATTTGAACTACGGTACTCACACACACAAAAAAAACCCAAAACTGAAAAACACACAAGACTTTGTCTCCCATACTTGGGAGAGGCCAGCACCTGGAGGAAGGCAGATTGGAGGAGCTGCAAAAGCGGGAAGCTCCTGGACAAGAGGGATGGACTTAGTGGCTCCCACACGGGCTCAGACACCAGGGTCGTGAGGCCGTCGCAGGCCCAGGAGGCGTTGCGTTCTGCTGTCCGTGCGCAGGAAAGAACTGGACAGTATCTAACGGTTCACAACACGCGGAAGGGGCGCAGACAAGCCCGTCTTTTCCTCCTGAGCAGCCGGAGGGCTTCGAACGGCCGACCTTTCAGTTGGCAGCCAAGCGCCTCACTCCTGAGCCCCAGCAGCGCTTCTCCCCAAGCTTCCCTGAGTGACTCTCTGGAAGCTTTCTGGGTGCAGGGTCCCCCCCCCTTCCCAAAGTAGGGCGTCCCTAAGAGACCCTTCACAGGTGAAAGGGCATAAAGCAAAGAACCAGTCACCATGAGTAATTCATGTGGGAAAGGGTTTGGCGTGATCTTCGGGAACATTTGACTTCTGTGGAATCCCAAGGTCACGGTCTGGTGAGCTCCACCTTTGCGTGGGTCCCCACGTGCAATGGGTACAAATATGGACCTCTTCTAACCGGTTGGCCAGGGTTACAGCCTTCCAAATTTCTCAGCACAGATGATGGACAGACATACTGAGAGTACTCTCACCTGATCTACGGACTGGGGAACTGCTAGCCCCCACAATCTTGTGAGACAATTTTTGGAAGTAAATCGATTTTTTTTTTCAATTTCTTTATTTTGATGGGTGATTTTACTTTGGGGGGGGGCATCACTGCCCTCTGATGGGAGTGGGAGGCCCAGCCTTGCTCCTGGAGAGCTGATGCTGGATTTGAACCGCCAAGCCAGTGGACTGCAGTCCTGCACCCAACCACTATGCCATCGGGGCTCAGCCCTGGTGATTTAACTTTTTTTTTTTGGGGGGGGGGGGCATCACTGCTCTCCAGTGGTGGGAGTAGAAGGCCCAGTCCCAC
>PVJH01016262.1:20864-42524 GCA_004026705.1 Nesogale talazaci
TATATATATATATATATAATGATAATTTTGTTTCTCTCAAAAACCCAAACACAACAGTAAAGCCAGGACATGATGTTGGTTGAGGCAAACAAACAAAACAAAACACCAACACAACTACAATCGAACCTTGAGTGAACTAGATCTGAACTGCACGGGTCTACTTATATATTGAGTTTTTATACACACACACACACACAATTTTCTTAAATCTTTTATTTTTTTATCAGGGGAGAGCGCGAACAGTCCCCCACTACCACAAATTATGAAGTCAAGGCTCCCACACTTGGGGAAATCGCAGGGGTCGGCACATCCCAAGCGCGATGGACGAGCCTCGCCCTGGGCAAACCACCTACATGACCACGGCCTCTCCCCTGCCAGGTCAGTATGCACACACACTATTTTAAGAAGCCAAGTGTGACCCGAATCACCTTCCTGGGAGCAGTTTGTCTCACCTGTCAATCAAGAATCCATCTATTGGAGCAAGTGTCTTCCATTGTGTGTCAGGCAACAGAGAGAGAGAGAGAGAGAGAGCAGAGTGCCTCTAGGAGCATGCCCAAGGAGCAGAGCCAAGCCTTGGCATTACAAGTGGAGGCTGAGAGGGTGTGAGATGTACCGTGGATGGAGGTCTGTACCTGTGACGGCTGCCATTCCAAGACACATGAGGCAGCGTGGGGCGGTGAGGGCGCGTGAGGGGGAAGGAAGGGAGGTTGTAGGTCTGCCAAAGGGGCCAGCACCTTCTCCTTTCTGACCGCATCATGAAAAGGCGGTCTTTTAGGTGAGTGCAGTATCTACTACATAGAGGGCTGAGCCCCAGTGGCGTAGTGGCTGTGTGCGGGACTGTGGCCCACGGTTCAAATCCAGCAGCAGCTCTCCAGGAGCAAGGCTGGGCCTCTTACTCCCACCAGAGGGCAGTGATTGCCCCCCCCCCAAATATCTAATACACAGAACACACAAAATATATCTGGCTCTACCCTAACAATGAGTACAAGGGAGAAGGAAAAATGTTCTAAAATTGATTGTGGTGTTAATGGTACAGCTCTTCTTGACATGACTGAACCAGTGAATTGTATGCTATGTGCATGAAATACTGCTAAGGGTTTAAAAATTGTGTGTGTGTGTATGTGTGTGTGTGTACTGACTGTCAGTAGCATAAAAAATATCTGTCAATTAGCTATTTGTTACTTATCACTCAGCCGTCCGTCAGCAATAGGGTTTTAATAGTTATGTTTTGAAGGACTGAAAGTTACACGTGGGTTTTCACCTGTCTGCAGGGTGAGGGGCGGGCAGTCAGCACCTGACACCGTTGGTAATTCGGGGGCCACTGTTGTCAGAGGCTATGACTCCGTTCTGAGTCCTGGCAACCTCACTTTCAACCGCATGAAACATCAACTGTACAGACCTCTAATAAAGGAACCATGTAAGGTGCTTGGCTTATGACTCTACGAATCGAGCTCCCCCATTTCAGCACAAACCTTTTCCATATTTTGCTTCACACGTTCCATGCAAGGACCAGTCAAAGTTATGCTGGCAGATAGACTCCACGTAGCGGCGGTCGGTTGCGTGAAACAGGGTTTTCTCATTGGCATTCCTCATTAGGGCTTTCTTCCTAAGGTCAGAAACGAGAGGCTCAGTGCCCAGAACTCTGCTGACATGCTCTGGTGAAGAGGATGCACCCCAGCTAGAGACTCCCCACCATCTCCCTTACCGCCACGCCATTCCGAAGGGCGTTACAGAGAGAACAGGGGCGGTGAGACCGTCTGCGGCTAAAATGACTGACTCATGTTCTAAGGCTGAGCTAAGTGTAGAAGGATCACTCTAGAGCAGGGGTCCTCAAACTATGGCCCGCGGGCCACATGTGGCCCATTGAGGACATTTATCCAGCCTGCCGGGTTTTTTTCCCCCACTGCTGTCCTGCTTAGCACCGACTCATCCCGGCCCACAGTGAACTTGTTCATAGTTTTGTGTTGTTTTTTTAAACTGTAGTCCGGCCCTCCAAAGGTCTGAAGGACAGTGAACTGGCCCCCTGTTTAAAAAGTTTGATGACCCCCTGCTCTAGAGAGAGGCGGTGGCCAGCTGGCTCCCGGGCACCCACCTCTGGAAGGATTTCAGGAGATCTGGACTGTGGATCTTCTTGATATTCTCAATCTTGAAGTTCTTCATGGATGCTTTGAAACTGGCACTTATCTTAGCATATTCCGGGTGTTGTTCACTGAGGAGCGACAACTGAAACATTTAAAGAAATGGCATCGGATTTCTTGTGAGGGTGAGGAAGGAAAGAAGCCGCCCGCTTGGGGTGGGGGTGGGAAGCCTGGTCCTGCCAGCCAGGACAATGTCAGGCGGCATTGGCAGGAAGGGAGAGGCCCCCTCCATGTCTGAGTCCACTGACCTACGGCACGTCCAAAGGCTCCCTGACAACAGCCGGGCCAGAGGTGACCGCAAGCGCAGCCTCGCTGTCCCCACCCATGGGCGTAGCACAGTCGGGATGGAGGAGAACTCATAGGGAAAAAGCACCCCCAATCAGGTGGGTGGGGTGCTGTTTGTCTGCCTCCCACAGAAGTCTCCTCTCTCGTTGCAGCTGATGGATAAAGCATTTCCTCGTAGCTGCAGTTGACGAGAGCGAGTCAAAAAGTTTTGCTTCTACGATGCTAGCATGGACTTAGTCCAAAGAAAACACATAAAAGCAAGTCCCTGTGGTCAGTGGATGGCTAGAGGCAAATGCTCTGCATGACACACTTCTCTGTCTCCTCAGAGTGCCCTAAGAGAGGACGGTCGGGGTGTGTGTGTGTGTGTGTGTGTGTGTGTGTGTCTTGGAGTGACTTTATTGCACTCGTTCAACTTAAGGCAGAAATCTTCTGAGCTGTCGGAAGATTCTGGAGACTGAGAGGGGATGCTAAAGAGATCCTCTTAAACACATTGCAGACGGATCCCAAGTTTATTCGTGTTCATGGTTTAAAGAAAAAAAAAATCCATCGATGGTATAATGCCAAAACAAAAAGCAAAAAATCCCAAAACTAACAGCCACACACTTGGGTAAGTTGATAATATATCTGGGGCTGAGCCCCGGTGGCGTAGTGGTTGTGCGCGGGACTGCGGCCCACTGGGACAGAGGTTCAATTCCAGCAGTGGGGCTGGGCCTCCTACTCCCACCACCGGAAAGCAGTGATGCCCACCCCCCCCAAAAAAAACAAACAAAACAAAACAAAACAAAAAACCAAAAAATATATCTGGTCTTTAATGTGTCAATAGATCATCTCAAAGCACACACGACAACCGGAGATGCTCATGATGAAGATTTTCGTTTTAGTTTTATCAGGCAGGAGACATTGAAAAGGAAATGGAAAATCGCATCTGAGAGAAGAAATTGGTGGTGTACTGGGTGGCGGGGAGCTGGGCTGCTAACCACAACATCAGCGGTTCAATCCCACCAGCCGCTCCACAGCACAGAGAGGAGGCTTTCTGCTCCCCACAAGACTTAGAGCCTCAGAAACCCACAGAGGCCATTCTGCTTCTTTCTGCCGGCTGCCAGTCATCAGGATACGCTTGATGGTGGGGAGCACGTGAATAGGCAGAAAGTTAAGCAGCGGAACCGTTTCTCATGGTCCCACCACTCCTGGCTCCCTCTTCCAGGGGGAAGAGCTGTTTCGTGAGGATCTCACCGGTCAACTTTGCCCCCTGCACCAATAGGCAGCCCTGACCTTGACCCTCAAGTTTCCTTTGCTTCTGAAAACACACACAAAGGCACATGCAAAGGAATCTGAATGAACCCCTCAGCAATGCCCTTTGGTCATTCTGATGCAACATCGGTCAAGGCGCACAGGACCCCGCAGGAGGATTAGAGATGGACACACCACAGTCAAATATGGACGGATACCTGGGAAGAGGATTTGTGGACAAACAATGGCTTCGTATTTGAGCAGTTCTGTTTCATAAAAGGGCTGTTTCGGGCTGAGCCCCGGTGGCGCAGGGGTTGTGTGCAGGACTGCAACCCACAGGCTTGACGGTTCAAATCCAGCAGCAGCTCTCCAGAAGCAAGGCTGGGTTTCCTACTTCCACCAGGGCAGTGATTGCCCCCCCCAAAAAAAAAAAACCAACAACAACAAAAGGGGCTATTTCATTTAATAACAAGACTTTCTGACTCACTCCTCGTTGCCCTTATAATAGAAATACTAATTCCATCAATATGAAAAATCTGGCTAAGCTCTGGTGGCGTAGTGATTGTGTGCGGGACTGCGACCCACAGGGTTGGTGGTTCAAATCCAGCAACAGCTCTCCAGGAGTAAGACTGGGACTCCTAACTCCCACCAGGGCAGTGATGCCACACACACACACACACACACACACACACACACATGCACACACACACACAAAATGAAAAATCCAAATTAGCTATATTCTTGAACAAAAAAAGGCTAGTGGTTACGGGGGTTGGGGGGGTAGGGGCAGATGTTTTGGTGAGAAGTGGGGATAAGGTTTCATGGCCTCATGGGGAGGGGGCACCTGTAAAGTGGGTGGAAAGCCATTTGGAAGTGGATGGACACGGATGAGCATTGTGCAAAATGATGGGGATCTTGCTATTGGGGCCTCCCACTTCCACGTTAAAAAAAAAGTAGCAGGCTAAAAAAACAGAAGAGTGCCCCTGCTTAGGAAAGTTCTCTTTCCGCCAGTTGGCTCTATGAAAGACCCACACAGAGGGGTTTCCACTCCGCTGGGAGGAAAACGACATACAGACAGAAAGACAGACGGAGCCGAACACGGAGCGCTTTTCAGGCGAATCCAGGCATCTGGCCGCCAGAGCGCCAACGAGGGGATCTTAGGGCTTCTGTGCCGCTTCCTGTGACCTAACGGGTCACACATTTTGAGTCTGGGAATATCCAAAACTGCATGTTCGCTCTGCGTCCTTTTGGATTATGGGAGGTTCCATAGGCATGCTCTCTCTTTGCGCGGTGGGGGACAGACACTGACCTCTGTGGGCTGTCTCCGGGCCGGTTCTCCCAGGAGAGGCACAATGGCCTTACCAGTGGGACCCTCTTCCTAGGAGAGCTTTGGAAGCAGGCCATTCAGAGATGCAAGCCTGAGTACCAACATTTCCCGTCCCACCTTCCATGGGTTCCCCCTGAAAGTGCAGCCAGGTTCTTACCATATAGGTACTGGGCCTGTGGGGCTGGTCCAGCCGAGAAGCGTTTGAGGTGGACAGGGGCGGTGCCAACTGGCAGCTACAAGTAAAGAAAGAGAAGGTTGGCATGACTCCCTGCTCCAGCCACCCAAAAGACTTCCTTACCTCAGCCTCCAGCCGCTCAACATGAAGTCCTATAGGGTGTTTCTGTCTGTAAGTTCCTCTGGGCTGACATCCCAACATCTCCCGGCAGAGATGCCCCCGTCATCGTGCTCAACAGTGCGCCACTAACGACCTCAGATGCACCTCTTGGTGTCTCCCAAGAAAATCAAACACTCAACGAAGCCATTCACCCAGGGGCCAATGGACCACGGGAACCACTGCTTCCACTAGCCTGAAACCAGGGGAGGCGTTGGGCAATCCCACCGACTGCTCTGAAAGTGGACACAACAGAAGCCGCTGGACAGATCGAGGAAAAGACGTAGATAGTTGAGAAAGACCAGACTCACTGGTTTTGCAGACTGGCAGAACCCCAGAGACACTGTGTGAGTCCGGGTAGACTAGAGAAACAAATTCATAAGCACTCAGATGTATATAAGGGAGAAGCTTAAATACAAGAAGAAGGGAACATTGAGAAAGCATCCCAGGCTGAGCCCTGGTGGCTTAGTGGTAGTTTGCGGGACTGTGGCCTACAGGGTGGACAGTTCAAATCCAGCAGCAAGGCTGGGCTTGTTACTCCCACCAGTGCAGTGATGCCACAGAAAAAAAAGAGAGAGAGAGAAAGCATCCCAACCCAGGCCAGTCCAAGTCCTTAAGTCCGATATTAGTCCGTATGTCCAATACCAATCCATAAGTCCTCTTCAGACTCATGAAGCACATGCAATGATGCCAGGACAATCACAGGCCAGTGGGTGCATAATCTTGCGTATCCAGTGGTGGCAGAAGCATCTCAGCACTGACAGGGGCCTGTGTAGGGCTTCTCAAGTACCTCAGCACTGGCAGGAGTCTCTGTGTGGCTTTTCTGGCTTCAGAGGCCTGGTTCCATCAGGGTAAGCCCATGTGGCTTCCCCAAGTTGTCTCAAAGGGAGTCAGCTTTGTGTCTTGTCAGTAGAGCGTCTCCAAGGGACTAAGAAGTGATTCTCTCATCTACAAGGGGGAAAGACCACGAGATTTCCCAGAATTCTCAGGAGAAAACCATGCCTACACAGAAGTCTCTTTAACTATCTCCAGATTGACAGGCTAGACTCCACCCCTTCACCCTGAATCCTCAAATTGACAGCAGACTAGGGGACTGTCACAGACACCCTTCAAGCCTGGAACTGAGTCTACCTCCATGCCTTCACTTTCAATCCAACCATACCAAGCCGATCAAGTGATCATCACCAGCTGTGAAGAACGTGCCCTCCATGGCCCTCGACACACCTGACCGGAGGAAAGGAGGGAAAATGGAAAAGGGGATCCCAGAGAGGAAGAGAAAGCATGCTCTCAGCCGGAGGGGAGTACAGCCCTGTCTTATCGGGATCCTCAACTTGATGACAATGAGCTTGGTTTTTGGAATTCTCAGTACACAACTCTGCCATGACGCGGTTTGTGACCCCTGCAGTGCCTGTGTCAACACGCCCGTTGTTTCCATGTGTCTGATTTCCTCACCTTGTGGTGTTTGTTTTCGGCCGCATCGTCCTCACAGATGTTTCTGTGTACATGAAAGGCCAATCGATCCTTGGTTTCCAGGTGGCCTCTGGGTGTGGCGTCTGTCCCGCCTCGGAGTGTGACTGAGGGCAGGCGTCTGGGGGGTCCCTTCTTGACTCTCAGGCAGACCCCGACGCCTGGGCTGGTTGGTCGGTTTTTGACAAGAGCAAAGGATGAACACAAGAAACTCCATCGTGACAGAGAAATTAAAAAACACTCCAAAGCCCAGCCTGAATGCCGAGTCACCACAGAGAACCAACATGTGGCCTACAAAGCCACCCCAGAAAGTCTAGGAAACCCCGACAAGACTTGGCCAAACGTCGTGGAATTTCCGGAATAATGTCAAACGGCCAATGAAGCTGCTGATGTAAACCCGGGCCGAGACACCAATGCCTGCTCCCTCCAATTCTGCCCGGGCGAGCACACCAATGAAGGCCCAGCTTGCTGGGACTGTGAGGCTCAAATAACGACGTCGTGCAGTGTGCTGTTATGATGTCCTTGCACTTGCCCTTGGAGTCCGGTATTTATTTATTTATTTATTTATTTGGGAAGGGTGGGCATCACTGCCCTCTGGTGGGAGTAGGAGGTCCAGCCTTGCTCCTGGAAAGTTGCTGCTGGATTTGAACCGCCAACCCAGTGGGCCGCTGTCTCGCACACAACCACGATGCCACCGGGGCTCAGCCCACGGAGACCGGTATTTAGCTGTTTGAGTTAACGTCAAGATGGCTTGATGGGTGCTTGCGGTGAAGAAACCGAGCTTTCGAAAATGTTCAAGAGTAGGGGGTAAAAAAAGGTCCAAGAGCGTTAAGTACTGATCGCCCGCTCGTGACACCTGTTGAGTTATGTTCGCCAGTTTTCGGCCATTCTGACCTGGGGTTCAGGTGCATTCTGGGAGAGGGCGGTCAGCAGTGGTGGCTGGGCACAATCTAGTCCCTTTGGTCCCCGGATGGTGCAGGCTGCGATTCACGCGGTCCACCGGTCCTGGACACTAATGCTCCCTCGAGCCCTTGGCTCCCTTCCCTCTCCATCGGTCCAGACCTAGAGAGACTGACAGCTGTTATCTCTAGGTGGCGACTTCCAAGCTCCAGAGAGCACAGCAACCACTCCACACACAAGACTGCAGAACGTCCTCTTGATGCCCCCTGGGGATGCTAATGGCCGAGCACTCAGGGTGAGAGTGTCAGAGCTTTCTTCTGGGGCACCTTGACCTCCCAGCCTGTCAGTGAGCAGCCAAGTGCTGAACAGCCTTCGCCACCCCGGGACTCAACGAAGCAGCACCGACCCCCTCTTTCATCAGCGGCCTGCAAACAGCAGCGACTTCTTTCCCACGGACATGTGTCATCAGCCGAAAAGGTGGCTTCCACCGTCACATCCACAGGATGTGTGAGCCCCAAACCGATGTCAACAAGTCTCTCCCTCCACTGAAGCCGGCACCATCTTCACTGGATTCACTGGAACATTCCAAGAAGTGGGAGGACCGTAGATTGCAAGGCCGATCAGAGTCCAGTGGTTGGTAATGAGGGCTCAGAACAAATGAGGCCATGGCAGCAGGTGACGTTGAAGGGACATGCAGATTGGAACTCCTTGGTTAAAAGTTAGAGGCCAAGCGAGAGCATGACTTGATGTCTCTCACAGAAACAAACAGAACACAGCACAACACGAGCAGACACACGCTCCTCCATGTTCGTGCCCCATCATTCACCAGAGCAGAAGATAGGAACCACGCCAGTGGCCCCGGGGGAAGAGCAGATGGACAGAGTTAGGTGCCATACGCACCCCAGTGGAATGTCACTGAAGGACACTAAAGGGTCATGATGGAACTGTGAGAACACCTTGCGACACGGACGGCTGACCCTGGAGGACGCGGCACCTCGGTTAGCTAGCCCATCACAACGGGACAACCAACACACAAAGAAAGAGGAGGTTTGCATACCCAAAGGAATAGATTTCAAGGGTTATCTGCGTGGAGCAATAGGCTAGAAGGTACACGGGTGCTCACTTTGGCAAAGAGGAGAGAGCACCATTCAAGAAATGAGATGAGATCAGTGAAAATTCAGGAGAAATACGATGACGAAAGGAAAAAGATTGCCCAAAACAGCAGGCTCCTGGAGGGGCAGCGCCAGCAGGACAAGCTTCCTGCGTGTATGGCTTCACGGCCAGGCCAGGCTGGCCGAGCAGACGGGCTGTGTGCTAGAATAGACGGAGCTGGAGTCCTATCAGAAGAAGACCAAAGCTGGAAAAAAGCAATCAATCTTCCCATCCTGGAAGAAAAAAAAAAAAGCGAGAATGTGGGGAAAGGGCTGGTGGGATAGGGGGCGAAAGTTACAGGGAAAGTCGTTGGGAGGACTGATCACTTGCTCACGGTGTTGAAGGCAAAAATGATCTGGACAGAAAAACCACCACCCTGACACCTAATAAAAAGTCCTGGGGTCAAAATAGTCCTGCAAACCCCAAGGTGACCGCCCTCATAGAACCCTCCAATCTGAAACCCTTGAGGCTCTCAAAAGCCACCTGTCAGCCAAATGACAGGCTGTAACATACACAAAGCACCCTTAAGAACAGGGCGCCTGCTGAGGCCCGCTGGTATAGTGGTTGTGTGCGGGACTGCGGCCCACAGGGTTGACAGTTCAAATCCAGCAGCAGCTCTCTAGGAGCAAGACTGGGCTTCCTACTCCCACCAGGGCAGTGATGCCACACACACACAAAAAGAACAGGGCTCTTCAGAACAATCAACTGTAAGAGCCAAAAGGGCAGCATCTACCCAAAGCTTGGAGGAAGGGGTAGGGGGTAGGGGGCAGGGAGCAGGGCGGGGTGGGGTGGGGAAGGGGCTGGGTGAGGAATCGAACACAGGAAAGCCCAGAGAAAAGCAGAGAGCACCAAGGTCACAGAGCAATCTGCAAGTGGCTACGTGGCTGGGAGACACACGAACTGTGCCAACTTTCACCCAAAGCACAATAAAATATCCAAGAGGGAATCATCCATCGGTCAAGCATGAGCCAGAGACCAGACCTGTCAGATCTTCAGGATTCACATGGGACAAATCTGCTGGCCCCTTGCAGACTCCCGCATCCTGACACAGGTCCCAGGTTGCCCGTCACCTGGGAGGCCCAGGAAAGGTGGACGGTGGGTCAGGAAGAGCAGAGACACGTTGAAGGGTCTGCCTGCGAGTCTGGGGAAGAAGATGGAGTGGGGTGGGCCATGGACTGCCAGACGAATGGACCAATCTATCTGGGACTTGCTAGAAGAGCACGCTGGCTGGCTGGGAGGTTGGCATCACACAGACTTTGGATATTTTATCAGCAAGAACCCTCCTGCTTGGTAAAGCAGAGGGGTCAGCGATACAGAGATAGACATTGGATGGGAGGGGCAGACACAGTGGTGGTGGCAGCAGTGGGCAGAAGCACAGCAGTGATGGTGAAGATGGTGCGGGCTGGGCAGCGCTGCCTTGGTGTCTGTAAGGTCCCTGTGTGAGTTAGAAGGGGCTTCCTGGCTGGGTATAGAGTCTGTTCATGGCGGAGGAAGGGGTGTCATCATCACAGCAGCTGCAAAGACACGTGGAGCACTGACACACTCCCCACCGTCCCGTCCCGTCTCACTCCCATCAATCACAAGCCCCGGGTGGGAGATCACCGCAGTTGATGTGTCCAACCCCCCACCCCCCACCCCCAACCAGGACCATGGGCTTGCATGTGGCTGTCACACTGAACGGACCTCAGACCAAGATTAGGAAGAAAGGCCTGGCAACCAGCTTCCGAACATCAGCCAGGAAAACCTTACAAATGTGCAAGTTGGGCTTGGCAAGTAGGCAGGGGTGGCACCGGACCAGGCAGTGTTTCGTTGCTGTACGTGGGGTCACCATGACGGGGGCTGGGTGACCCAACGGCTGTAGCAATGGGCAGAGCTCACGGACACAGTCCAATGGCAGAAGCTGCAGCCACCCCCATTCCGTGGCCCCAGTCAAGCTCGGTTCTCACTCTTCTTGAGTTCTCATAGGACACTGTTCTCTCCAGGACACGGGGTGAGTTCTTACCACCAAGGATGCCTCCTCGGGACACCTTGGCTTTGCGTGTGATCACTCAGAAATTAAAAAAAAATCCCACTCAAGCATTTTGATGCACAGCATGGCGTTTACTGGTGGTTTCAAAAGCCAATAGAAGTGAGTCATGGCGAACCCCCAGCCCCCTTGAGTCACCTCTACCTTTCCCACAGCCCAAGCCCAAGCCCAGTCTCAGGTCTCTTCCTTTATGTCTCTCCAACTCTCACCCTGATTCCCAACCACATGCCCCACCCTCCACCCATGCATCATCCAAAGGAAGAATCCCAGCCAGGAGCAAGCCCCACACAGGGCTCCCCAGCAGAACGAGTCCCATGGCGACGGGGAGGAGACGAGCGCAGTCTCGTGGTCTGCGGTTGGCTCAGCTACACCGTGCACCAGGTTTGTGGGAAAGGCAAAGGGAAGCGCAGCAGGGACGTTCCAGAATGCGAGGTCTCTGGGGACAGTCGGCATCTGAAGTCAAATGGGTGTCGGTCAGGACACTTACGTTATACTTTTTCCGAGCAGATTTAGGTCAGAGAAAGAGAGAAATTTGGGCCTTCGGAGGACAAGCTTCTGAGTCTTGGACAGGACGTTTGTCTGAATCATGGCTGTGGACAGGAAGACAAGGCGAGCCCATCAGAACTACGAATTGGTCGCAGAAAACACCTGCTTGTGGTCAGGGTCGGCGGAAGCGTTTGCTAAACTAAATGAGAAGCTGCGAGTCACTCGGGTGCATAGGCTTCAAGGCTGAGATCCCCCCCTCAAAGTATGGGGGAACCCCAACAAGCTTGGGGCAGAGGGAGTGGAGAGGTCATTAGAATCTCCCCACAGACCTTTGGTGGTGCTTTGGTAGGCGAGACAGGACTGTCCCTATTTTTTGTTTGTTTGTTTGTTTGTTTTTTGGGGGGCATCACTGCCTCTGGTGTTTGTGGGAGCTACCCAGCGCTGCTCCTGAGAGCCGCCGCTGGATTTGAACCACCAAGCCCGCAGGCCACAGTCCTGCACTCAACCACTTACGCCACCGGGGCTCAGCCAATTGTCCCTATTTTTCAGAGAGAAGAATAAGCTTTCCATCATTATCGTCACGTCTGGTGAAGGATTTCCTTAGGCACTGTCCTCAGAATGAAAAACTAGTGTTGTAACAGGTGCATTGTATGGGAGCGATGTTTGGGGGGTTTGTTTGTTTGTTTATAAACGATGCTACTTAAGCCCCTCTCAGATCTCAGGTTTTACAAATAAGGAGCTTAGCTGACGAGTCAATGTGACGCCCGGGGACCCGTGTGTGGAGAGTAGAATTTTGCCCGTGGAGTTTGCAATGGAAGCAGACCAGCAGGCTTCTCTTCGGAGGGACCACAGGTCAGCTGAGAGCCCCAACTTTCTGATCAGGGGCCGGGCGCATTAATTGTTGGGGCCCCCTCGAAACGACAAGGACACAAGACAGTCCTCGCTGACCCTCCTACCAAGGGTCTGCAGGGTGTCCTGACTGGGTGTACACCTGACCACCTGCAGGGAGTGGGGCCCCGTGAGCAGGTCTGTAGACGAGATGCTGCCTAGAACCCCTGGGCCTGTCCTGGCTGCTCAAACGAACCAGGCGGGACGCAGAGGGTGCTGATCAGGAGATGGAGAAACCAAAAGACAGGGCCAAAGAAGAATAGCCACGTTATCCAATGGCCTGAGGTTTCTGTGGTGGCTAGCAGCTCCCAAAAATTCTGCCTCCGCTTTGAGGATTGCTGGCCCAGCACCCACGACACTAACCAGGGCCCACCCCACAGAGGAAAAGCTTGACACCCAGGAAGGCTGGGTGACTGACGCTCCCGGGGGGGGAAAGCAGGTGTCCAGCAGGCACTGGCATCCACCTGTTCCCCCATGTGCCTGCTAATGCTCCCTCCCCACTGATATCCCCCCACCAGACGCGAAGGACAAACTCCTCACCGCCAGACACACACACTCACCGTGGAAACTCAGTTCATACGCCTTGGAGCCCACCTTAAACTGCAGGATTCCCTTTGGGCACGCAAGAAACACAGCCTCGATGTATGAAGAACTGATGTCCGAACTTTCCTTCTTGCTGGACTAATAAAAATAATGAGAATATTTATTATGAGTTAGTAAAAGGTTGTCAGAGCAGGCTTTTCAGAAATTCGGTCTTTTGACATCGTCTTAAAAAGTTTTGAGCCCTGAAGAAAAAAAAAAGTGTCGAGCCCTGGTATCATCATGGTTAAGCACCGGGCTGTGGTCCTGCTGGTGAGCAGTGCAAAAAGTTACCAGCAGTTTGGAGAATGACGGGGTTTTCTAGTCGTATACAAAAGTTTCATCATAATGGGCTGAGCCCCGGTGGCGTAGTGGTTGTGCGCGGGACTGCGGCCCACTGGGATGGAGGTTCGATTTCAGCTCCACGGAGCAAAGGCTGAGCCTCCTACTCCCACCACCTGAGGACAGTGATGCCCCCCCCCCAAAACAAACAAACAAACAAACAAAAGGTTCATCATAACAATGTTTGGGGGCAGGCATGGAATCTGATCAAGAGTACGCCCTGTCCCCCCCCAAACCAGACACTCAGATCTCCAGACCGAGAGCCCGTGCCGGGCCGGCTGGTGCCCAGAGACGGGCAGTCTGCAGGGCAGGAGCGGACCGCACTCAATGCTGCTGGGAAAATAAAGCTCGTGATGGGATCTTCTGTCACTCTCCACATGGGACAGAGCGACCAGCGTGTCCCTCTGGGGTGGGCACAACCCAGCGCCCGGCTCTTGCACAGAATGCTCCCGCGGAGGACCCAGAGTTGAGAGCCGAGGGTCGAGACCCGGCATGCCAGACTATACCAAACCCAAACCCCACTCACTGCCATCGAGCCAATGCCAACTCGGTGACCCTGCAGGACAAGGTGGGACTCCTCCGGTGGGCCTCCAAGACTGGTGTAACGCTACCGGAGTGGGAAACTCACTTTTCTCTCATAGTGTGGCTGGTGGATTGGGTTGAGAAGAGGAGCCGTCATGCTCAGTATCCCAGGATTTCCCCAGCGGCAGCGCACAGAAGGAAGGAAGGGGCCTGAGAGACAGGCAGGGCTTTGAGCCCCACGGCCACTGTCGCGGGGCCGCTCTGGCATCCTGAACTATGACCCAGGAACGACTGACTGTCTGATGACACGAGCTGCAGACCACGGGGTGCAGGTATCGGCAGGCCTCTGGGGAGGACCCCCACCCACTGATGGGAATGAGTCCGTCTGTCCCTAAGAGGCCAAGCGGCTGCACCCCAGAGGCATGGCAAATTTGGAACCAGCTCGGCATTCTCTCTTTCTTTGGCAGCTCGGCAGCTCAAGGTCCACATGAAGACGCACTGGCTGTGGAAAGTGGGGTTCTGGGGAGAAGGCGGGTCCCTGGGTGGAAGGCGGGGCTGTGGGGAAGACAGGTCAATGGGTTGCTTTTAACCATTTTTGGCTTCATCTTCCCCTCCACTCCTTGTTTCATTTTCTAAGGCATCTCCAGGGGGTCTTGCACCTCCCGCATTTCAGGGGGCAGCCACAGGCGTTCACCAAGCGTAGCCGCCCACAGCCAGCACACTGGGCTCTGGCACACTGGCCGTCAGGATGAACGGATGGACATTGTCACCCCGAGGGCCACGCACGAGCAGGGACGCCGCGAAGGAAAGCCGGGACACAGGGCCAGCTCTATTCAATGGGCCCTCTCTGGTCGAGGGAGCCTAGAGTCTGCCGGTCCCGGGGGAGTGAGAAGGGCAGGAGCGGGACTCACACATCTGCATGTCTAAGAAGAGTCAGGAAGTCCATGCAAATGGGAAATGAAAAGGCAGTGGACTTTTCCCGTGAATGTTTTGAAGCTCCTTCCTCTAGGCTTCATATGTGCGGATGTGGAAGAGGGAGAGAGCATGTATGCATGTATGTGCATGGTTCTGGGTGGAAACTGACAGAGCCCATTGTTCCCCACTCAAGGGTGCCCACATTTGTCTTGATGACATGGGTTTCAATCCATCCCTTCAACAGCATTCTACCCACACACCCCGTGGTTTCACCCTCACGCCACCCCACCCCCCTCAGGCCAGTCCTGCCTGGCGGAGGCAGCCCCTCGAGCTGGCGGGGTTAGACAGGCTCCTCTGGGGGTGGGGGGTAGCGGGGCTCACCTTTTCTCCATATTTAACCCAAACGTCAGATCTGCTCCTCCAGTACCAAACCCACTGAGTAGCAAAGACCAGCGAGGTCAACTTGGCATTCGCTGAGGGGGTGGAGAGGCGTCGGAGACGTTTGGAATTACACGTCATCGCCTGGAAATCGAGGCTATACTCGGCAACAGACAAGCTAAGAGAGAAACAGGCACAGTTAGCAAAATGTCCATGGCCTTTCTGGTCTCCCAGACCCGCCCTCTCCTCTCTAGGGCACCAAGCTAAAACTTGGGAGCAGTGGGATCTTCCTCACATTTCCTAGAGTGCCAGAGGGTGGGCAAGAAAGAGAAAGGGACATGCAGTGAGGTCATGTGCCCAACCACACAGTCAGGGGCTCAGTCACGGGCATCAAGTCAGACGGGACTCGTCGGGAGCCTACAGCGCAGGGCAGAGCCGCCACTGTGGGTGTCCATGGCTGTAGCGCGTTACACAAATAGAAGCTTTGTCTTAGGCTGGGGCAAACTAATGGGCCTTCCAAAGGAGTGAAAGGAGCGACTTTCTGGAAACCCAAACCAGGCCAGCAGCGGGGCTGACCTGCACTGTGGAGGAGGCGCCGATGCCGATGGTGCTGTTGGTGAGTGTGGCAGGTGACTGGGGAGGAGGAACCACCTAGTCAGTGGGAAGGGGTGAGAGCAGGGAACCTTGGGGGACAACGGGCCAGACTTTAGATACCTGGGCGGTCACTGCATTCATTTCAACCCAACCTTTGGAGAGCCACACCGGGAACTAAGCATCGGGATCATCAATGCAGGGGTTACACTAGGACTTAACAAAGAGACCCCACTAATGAACGGGGCCCTGCCTTGAAGCTGCCTGCACCTTGGACCGGGGATGGGGTACTTGGATGGGAGAGGAAGCAGAGACAGGCTGCCCCAGGGTTGTGGAAGTAGCTGTTGTTGGACCTTGCAGGGAACCCTGGGCTCGGTGGGTGTCCCAGGGGACCCAGGATCATCATACGTGTAGGACCTCAGTGTCCACCCTGCAGGGCCAGGACAGGCTGGTATCTAGTGAACTGGGATCTACACTTAGGGGTGTTGGCTCAGCAAAGTCCCCACTCGCATCTACCCCCATACTTAGGGTCAACAGAGCCCCCACAATGAGAGAGAGCCAGCGAGCTGTGCAGGGCATCAACTCACAAGTTGTGACACGAGGGGGGACTGTGAGCTCTCAGACCAACAAACTCTGGAGTGTGGGGGCTATTGAGAAAGTGAATGGTGATCATAGTGCCCCAGGGGGTGAATGACAATGCAGTACTGCTTTGTCGAGAAGGCTTTTTGCTTTCCTGACTGTAGCTTGCTTTTATTTTTCTGTTCTTTTTTCTTTTTGGTTATGTGTGTGTGTTCGGTTTTTTGGCTCCTGGTTGGCTTATGGCTGCTATGGATGCTGTCGATCTTACAACGTTGTGATTTTCTCAAATACGAACACCAAAGTAAAGCTGAGACGTGCAAACCCCATGGACAAGCAGATGGGAGTCTGAGCCCCTACTTAGCTCTCGCCCCAACCCAAGATCACGAACTCTGATCAAACGGCCCTGCTTAACACTCACCTTCATGAGATGATCACCGAAGATAAGGGGCTACCCAAAGTGTGCTGAAGGAACTAGACAGTACCCGGCTATGGATCAGAATTCCGTCTGGGGTCTAAAAAGCTGGTATTCAAACAAGCAGTCATCCAAGCCAGGAGTCAGCTAAGCCTCCACAGAAGAAGCACACCAGCTTGTGTGATCCAAAGATGGCAATTACAAAATTCGAAGATGACAAAAAGGAAAAGTATCAATATAAATTGAGAACACCCAATTTGTGGAGGACAGTGGGAGCCCAGAACCCATCTGCAGAGGATTTAGTCAGGCTGAGCCACTTGCAGATCTGTCCTTGTCAAAGACATCTTGAACATGTTGGGTGTGACTGGACGCTACGCCAGACGACCTCACTGTAGACTGCGCTAAATTGGTTCTGGGTGCAAGTATCTCTTACTTGTTCCATGATAGATCTTTCGTCCCTGTCTTTTTGAATGTTGATGGGGTGGGGCTGGGGTTCGTCTTTTCTTCCTTATTCATTCCTTGTACTTTGGTCTTGATACTAACTACTTTAATAGCAACTGCTTTTGTGTGCGGGGGCATCGCTGCCCTCTGGTGGGAGTAGGAGGCTCAGTCTTGCTCCTGGAAAGCTGCTGCTGAATTTGAACCTCCAACCCTGTGGGCTGCAGCCCCGCACTCAACCACTAGGCCATCAGGGCTCAGCCCCAGTAACTACTTTTTGATCCTCACCACCTTATTTTAATTTTGGTTTTTATCGTTTCAGTCGGGTTTGCCAGCTTGTGAAGCAATGGGGGGCTGTTACAACTGATACAAGGGCTGAGAGGGACTGCAGGGCTGGGAGGGGGTGAGACGGAGGGAAAGGGCACTTCAGGAATCAAAACCAAAGGGGAGGGAGCACTAGCACTGACTGATTGTGCAACTCATTTTAAAGGCGATTTCACCATGGGAGGGGGAGATTCTAAAATCGATACAGTAATGATTGCACCATCCTCCTTGATATAATTGAACTACTGAACTGCATGGTACATAAACTTTGTGCCAATAAAACTGTCACCAAACAGATCAAAAAAAGAAAGCTTTGCTTCTCTCCCATGGAGCATTGGCTGGTCCCAAACCGCTGACCTGTGGCTAATCGCCTACCACAAACCAGGGCACCAACAAGTCCCTGCCCTCCGCTTCACTCTGCCTCACGGTAACCCTGTACAGCAGGGTAGGACTGCCCTGAAACTGCTTACAGGGGCAGAAATCCGGCCCTTCTCCGGGCTCTCTCCGGGGCACACCTCCGGCTGTGACGCACAAGGTGAGAGTTCAACCAGCTAGCAGCCCAGCACGACACCACAATGCCGCCAGGTGTTCCTACAGAGTAGCATCTGTGGAAACGAGCTTTTTAAATATATAAAGCCAGGTCAGGTCTCTCAATCCAGATTGCTTTTGTGTTGGAAAACACAGGTCTTTTTCAAAAACAAAGGATACCTATGTTCACTGGTATCAGACTCCATTTGCCTCCTCGGTTTTCATTTTTCATGCAGTAAGCACCGAGATTGACCAGTTACATAAATAAACACAGAGACCCTTGATGCATGGAAGCAAGTCACCAGGCCAAATGACCCCTGATGTCCCATCAATTCTGAATCCCAACAACCATCAGGGCAGGTGAACAACTGTCACTGTGACCAAAACAGTCCGCCTGTCAGTCTTCCTCACAGAGGGGCTGGCTGGTGGACTTCAACCACTCATCTGAAATTAGCAGCAAAGTGAGGCAACCAGGGTTCCTAGATAAACCACCTCCCACAATAAGATGTCCATTGTGCCATTGTTAGGAAACCCTGCTCTACATATACCTGGGGAGGAAATACATCCTAGAAAGCAGGCTGGAAGAAAGGCCTGGCAATCAACTTCCTGAAGATCAGCGCCATCAGAAACCCTGAGCAGTGCAATGAGGCCCTGACACCTGTGGGGTCACCCACGGCCACGTGGACTTTGACAGCAACTCACTTGTCTTGGATTTCATCGGGCGGTGCACAAGGTTACATGCTAACCAAAAGACACCCCCCAGCACGCCCATATCAGGTTCTAAAACAAGATAATAGCTGATGTCCCCCTCTAGAGATATAGTGCAGTGGACTGAATTCATTCATGATGAAAATGACATAGAAGTTTTCCCCAGAGAATCCCCTAATGATAAATACTAAGACCACAGCTCATGTGCCCATGAATGACAGGCCATGTCAGCCCATGAGGCATCCTCACTTCAGGAGTAACAGAAGCATTCTCTAAGCTCAAGAAAACGGCTGGAAGAAGCACAACCCGCAGTCAATTCCAACTCATGATGACCTCATGGGACAGGGTAGAACTGCCCTGGTGGGTTTCCCAGATTGTAAATCCTGCCTTCCTCCTGTGGGGCAGCTGGTGGGCTCAAGCCGCAGACCTTGAGGCTAGCTGTCCAATGCCTAGTCCCCTACACCAGCGGTTCTCAACCTGTGGGTCTTGACTCCCTTTGGGCATCAAGCAACCCTTTCACAGGGGTCGCCCGATTCATCACAGAAGCAAAACGACAGTGATGAAGTAGCAGCAAACATAATTGTAGGGTTGGAGGGTCACCACCTAATGAAAGGGTGGCGCGGCATGAGGAAGGTTGAGAACCCTTGCCCTAGACCACCAGGGCTCCTGGCTAAAAGAAAGGAAAACTCAGGACGTCATGCAGAAGGAGGCGTGGTGACTCAGTGCCTGGACGCACTCCAGCTGCTAACCACAAGTTCAGCTGTTCGAAACCACATCCTGTTCCCCTGGAGAAGGAGGAGGCAGTCTCCGTGGGGAGACGGCAGCCATGGAAGCCCCTCGGGGGTGGTTCTGCTTGGCCCGACAAAGGTTGCCGTGAGTTAGAATCGGTTCCATGGTGATGGGCTTGTTTTCATTTTTAAAACCCCAGGCAGGATTCCACACTACATAGGGGAACTAGGCCAAAGGTCACCTCATCCCCAACCATGTCATTATTTTATGTGTCCATGGGACTCGGGGAGGGCCTCTTCATCGTGCCTTCCTGGGGGCTTGTGGGAAAATGTTAACCAAACACACAGCCGAGGCGCCGTCTCTTTCAGTAGGGTTAGCAAATATTCCCAGAATGCCCGGCGTCAGCCCAGCCCCAGCTCCTTCAAACCCACCCTTCTTCCGCAAGGCCCTGTGGGTCTCAGCTCACCGCTCCAACGTGAGCGGGCTCCTCGGCGGTCTCTGCTCCTCGCGGTCCTGGAGCGACGCACAAGCGCTCCCCGGGGGGCGGCCAGGGACCCATCAGCCAGAGCAGTCCCCCACTTACTTGAAGATGTTTGGGTCGCAGTAGGCCTTCTCGATCTCCATGTGTGGAAGGTCAATCCAGGTGTCGTCCGCCTCCAGCATCTGCCACTGAAAGGGCAGGTAGAAATGCACTTTGCTGCACTTCACCTCTGAGAGAAAGAGAGGGAGGAGGTGAGGACCTGTCCTGGGTGGAATGGGGTCCCTCCCCAAAATGACGGGAGGGCAGAAGAACAAGCCACCTCTGGCTTAAAAGAAGTACACCCCGAATAGCACTGAGAAGCCAAGCTGGCAAGACTTTATCTCATTTACTTTGGACAGACCGGTCCCTAGAGAAAGACACCATGCTTGCTAAAGTAGAGGATCAGCAAAGAAGAGGAAACCCCCCCCCACACACACACACACACACAGGTGGGACAGCATGGAGGCAACACAAGAAGATGCGACGATCTGGAAGATTCCTTCTGAGGGAGGATGATGGCAATGGAAAGAGGGGTTCTCTAGGGGGACTGGTGCAGCTGCACAGGGGATCACAGGTTCCTGATGTAACAGGGCTTCGACCTCAGCAGTACCCTTGGGACCATCAGGGGAGCAAGGGTGGAACCCAAGTCTGTAAGACACAAGGCCAGGGCCTTTCAATGACAACCCGGCCTGTTTACTTGGTTTCTGTAGTATCTTTTTTTTGTGGGGGTAGGGATTAGATGTGGGAAGGAAGCATCTCTCCCCACCTCCTAAGATCACAGACGTTTCCAGCATTAAAAACGTGTGCTTCTCACCTTCCTGCCACAATCGTTGAACACAAATGTGTGCATAAGCAAGTGTGGTGAAGAAAGCTGATGGTGCCCGGCTATCGAGAGATGTCTGGGGTCTTAAATGCATGAAGATAATAAGCAAGAGACCATCTAGCTCAGAAACAACAAAGTCCACATGGAAGAAGCACACCAGCTGTGTGATCTTGGTGTCGAAAGGGCATCAGAGACCAAGAAAAAAAAAATCATATCATTGTGAATGAGGGGGACTGCGGAGTGGGGGATCCAAAGCCCAGCTATAGGCAACTGGACATCCCCTTACAGAAGGGTCTCAGGGAGAAGACAAGCCCGTCAGGGTGCAGTGCAGCAATGATGAAACATGTACCTTTCTTCTAGTTCTTTAATGCTCCCCCCCCCCGCCCCCCAACTATCATGATCCCAATTCTACATTACAAATCCAGCTAAAGCAGAGGATGTACACTGGTACAGAGGAACTGGAGGCACAGGGAATCCAGGACAGATGAACTCTTCAGGACCAGTGCTGAGAGGAACGTGGGGTAGAAAGGGGGAACTGATTACAAGAATCTACACATAACCCCCTACCCTGAGTGAAGGGAGATGTTGGACAGTATAAGACATGACAAAATAATAATGATTTATAAATTATCAAGGGTTCGGAAAAGATTATCGACAGTTCATGAGGGAAGGGGGTGAGGGAGGGAGAGGGAAAAGATGAGGAGCTTAGACGAAGGGCTCAAGTAGAAAGCAAATGTTTTGAGAATGATGCTGACAACAAATGTACAAAGGTGCTTGACACAATGCGTGTATGTATGGATTGTGATACGAGTTGTGTGAGCCCCCAATATAATAATTTAAAACAACAGCACATGCTGCAAAACTGCACCAAATAACTCGGGCTGGAGCTGGAGATGAGAATTGATATCCAGATGTTGATCACAGCATCGTATATAGGAACAAACCAACAAACAATCGAAACACCTCTAAAAGCATACTATTTAACAAAACTGGGAAAGGTGTGGCAGTTACATAATCTGCTGTCAACATGCCAGCTGACAAG
>PVJH01016263.1:0-51060 GCA_004026705.1 Nesogale talazaci
GTTTGGCCTTCATTCGGGTTTCGGTAATTCCTCTTGGCTGCATTGCCCTTGATCAAGACCCCCACCCCCACCCCTGGACATCCTTGCCGGTGATTTTAGATCACTTGTTCTTCCCTGTTCCTGGGTTTGTTGGCACCCCCCTTTCTTTCTCCCACCTCCCCCTCTCCCCTGTCTCTCCGTTGTTTTCTTCTCCAGATTGTTTACCTCACTTATCTAGATAGACATGTAGAGGCAAAACAATCACAAAGCAAGGCAAAGTAAAACATAACAAGAAAAGAAAACAGAAAACAAAATAACAACAATAAAACCACCAGCAAGAAAAGTCTCTAGATAATTCTAGGTCTGTCTGTTGACTTTTAGGAATGTTTTCCAGTCGAGTCTGATGGGATGCCCCTCCCTGACCCCAAAGTCTATTTCTGGTATTTCTTGAGGACTTCCTGTTGCTCCTGCATGCCCTTAGAGTTTTACCCTGGTGTGGTAGGGTCAGATCAGGCACAACTCTCGCACTCTGTCTCCAGTACTGTCCCCTGTGGTGCTATGGATCAGTGAGGGAGGCCGTGTGTTGTGGTGGGGCCGGCCCTATGGTCCTCTCTGTCCATTGGCTCCTCTGAGCAGCAGTATCATCCTCAGACTTGGTGGGTTGGGATACATTTCACTCTCTCCTTCCCTCTTCATTTTCTCCCAATCAGAAACGCCCCTCTCCTTGAGCTGCAGCTTCAGTGTTGTCCTCTAAAGTGCCTGGCGCAAGGGGTGGGGGGAGGTCCACGTAGTTGGGATTGGGGCTGGCCCCACAGATCTCTCTGTTGATTCCTTGCTTTATGCTGGTATGTTGCATTCACATATTTGCACACTGGCTTGAAGTCTGGTCCCTCTCTCCCTCTCCTGTGTCACAATCCTTACAATAATAATTTTGATTAATATATTTTCATACTCTACATACTTTCTATTTTCTCTTAAGATGGGAATTACTGTTATTTTTATAGGAATGAAAAAAGATAAGACAATTTGCTTTAGAAATTCAAGAATAAATTTTAAACCTAGTTATAATCATGAGAAAGTTTTTACTAGCAAAAAAGAAACAGTCAATCTGAATCCATTTCAGGTATTTGGCTTCTTGTGGGCGCTACCCAGCGCTGCTCCTGAGAGCTGCTGCTGGATTAGAACCGCCAAGGCTGCGGGCCGCAGTCCCGCACTCAACCACTACACCACTGGGGCTCAGCCCTCTCATGAAATTTTTAAAAAAAGCAAAATCAATAGTAGAACAGGTTATCAGATATTCTTCATAAATGTATGTGGAGCGGTGGTGAGATAGGCTAAGCATTGGGCTGCTCACCAAACATTGGCAGTTCCAGTCCATCAGCGACTCCCACAGAGAGATGAGGCGGACTGCTTCATGAAGGATTGACATCAGCGACTCCCACAGAGAGATGAGGCGGACTGCTTCATGAAGGATTGACATCAGCGACTCCCACAGAGAGATGAGGCGGACTGCTTCATGAAGGATTGACAGCACGGGACACCCAGTGCAGCAGCTCTACTCTGCCCGTCAGGGTGACTCTGAACCAGAACTTACTCAGCAATGGTCGGTGTCGTTATAAGTGGAGTGTTTAAGATGGAAATTAAAGTCTGATCAATGTTCTCCATAACAAACTTTTTATTAGTCCTTTCATCTAGCTATATGTTATAGGGAATTTCCAAAGAACTAAATGAATTGTAGAACATTGAAATATTTACAACAATTGAATTTTATGTAATGCTGTGCATTATAGAGTACGTAACTAGATAGAATGTTATCTTTAAACTTTGATAGTTGTGACTTACCATTAACTAAAATATGATTGTATTTTAATGATACTTACATTTTATATTCTAGGAGTAAATAATAAGTCTGCCCAAGTTCTGCTGCTTTTAGTGATCCCTGGACATTTAATTTTCCTCTACACTATTCATTTGATGAAAAGTGGTCATACTTCTCTGACTGTAATCTTCATAGTAGTATTCTTATTTGCTGCTGTCTTACAGGTAAGAGTTAAAAATATCTTGAAATATCTTTTGTGCTCAGATTAGTTTAGGCGTCAAACTATAGAAATGTTGTATATTTTAACTTTTTCAAAAAGTCAGCTGAATGCCTTTGTATTTGATTTGCTTTATAAAATAAGCTCAGAATGACTTCTGATAAGATCTGGTAAATGGAACACCTGATTTGTCTTTCTTGAGATTATAGTTAGCAATTCAAAGACAGTATAGTTTTAAGTGAACTTCAAAACAAATATTCATGGTGATTATTAAAGAAGGTAATTAATGTTATACTTAATTTATAGCTAATGGGGAATTGTATTAGCATGAATTCCTCAAAATTCTTATCCACTTATCTAATTTTTATCTAATTATTTATATAATATATGGTTACGGAAATTAAGAACTGATTAAAATACAGGTCATATCTTCGTGAATCTTTGACCTAATAGAGGCAATAGGTGATTAAATATTTTGGTGCTAACCTAAAGACTGGTGCTGGAACCTACCTGTCATTCTGTAGGAGAAAGATGCGGCAATATGCTTTTGGAAAGATTTACAGCTTTGGAAAGCCCGAGTAGCAGTTCTGTGTTGTTCTTGGGGTTGCTGTGAAAACTCACTCACTGGCCTCAAGTTGATTTCATCTCATAACAGCCCTGTACGGCAGACTAGACCCTGCCCCAGAGGGTTTCTGAAGCTGTAAATCATAATGGAGTCAGACTGGCTCACCCTTCTCTCAAGGTGTGGGTGGCTGCTTGGTTCTAACTGTTGAACTTGCTGTTTGCAGCTCATTACCTACCCATTGCCCCACCAAAGCTGATTGCAAGTTCAAATTAGCTGCAGCAATGGGTTATAATTGTTATAACCATATAGTTATAAAGTCCGTAATACATGGTACTTTACAGAGTGCTTTCACATACATTAAGTTAATTTTTTCCAATAATTGTGATGATGTTAATATAAGAGGGTAAGTCAAAAAGTATTGCCATGAGGATTCCAGTTTATATATACACAGGTTTATTCCAAAAAAGGCATACGGTTGCAATTAATGGATGACTTCAGACAAGTCTTCTCTGCAGTACATTTTTTTATTAGGGTCCCCACAGATAAAAATGGTCTAATCATAACAGTGGCATCAGAGGGGATCTGCTAGGCTAGTTCAAGTGAGGGCTAAGAGATCAGTTCAAAAGGTTATTTTTAAAAGATGGCAGTGAATGTTTGGGGGAACTCCAAGAGGTGATCTTGATAGATTTTCTTAAAGAACAAAGGATACCCACAGTTTGTTATGAATAAGGTTTAAGAAAATAGAAAATATGACTGGAAAGAGAAAGGCCAGGAAAATTGCACTGAAGATTGAAGATTTTTTTTCCCCATAATGACAATGAACCTGCTCATTCTTTGAGGGTAGCAAGGGCTGTCCTACAAGAATTTTACTAGGTTATCTTCATCCCATCCACCCTATATCGCTGGTCTTAGTTCTTCGGATTTCTTTTTGTTACTTTCAAATCAAAATAATGTCTTAAGGGACCTATTTGAATCCCTTGAAGATGCCCAGATGCCCAGAGAGGACAGGGAACAAGAAATAGCATCACTGACATCAGGTGGGTCTTTGCTAAAAACTGTGAATGCCAGAGGATATTTACTTGTGTATTACTAATTAGGCAAAAAGCATTCAACTGTGTGGGTCATAAAAAACTATGAATAACATTGATAAGAATGGAATTTCTGGAACACTTCATTGTGTTCATATAGAACCTGCACATAGGTGCAGTAATTCAAACAAAACAAGGTATTCTAAATGGTTTAAAATCAAGAAAGAAGTGTTTCAGGGTTGTATTCTTTCACCATACCTATTTCACCTGTATGCTGAACAAATAATCCAAGAAGTCATATTATATGAAGAACACGGCATCAAGATTGCAGTAAGGCTTATTAGTAACCTGCAGTATTCAAATGACACAACCTGACTAAAACCAAAAAAGAATTAAAGCACTTAACAATGAATTTCAAAGACCATAAGCATCAGTTTGTAAAGAGACCCAATATCCTTCTCACATCTAGACCAATAGACAGCATCATCATAAATGGAGAAGAGATTGACATTGTTGAGGATTTAATTTACTTGGATCCACGAGCAATGGTCATGAGTCTAACAGTCAAGAAATCAAACCACGTATTACCTTGTGAAACTCTACCAAAGACCACTTGAGAGTATTGAAAAGTTAGGATGTCACTTCAAGACCCAAGCCATGGTGTTTCCACTCCCTTCTTATGGGCATGAAAGTGGACCAATGAATGGAGAAGAAAGGGGGGAAATGGATGCATTTGAAATAATGTGTTAATGAAGAATATTGACTCTCCATGGATTTCCAGAGAGTGAAACAGTTATGTCTTAGAAAAGGTACAGCTATGCAATGTTCCTTAGAAACAAAATCGGCGAGACTGTTTCTTGATGTTGGATGTGTTGTCAGGAAGGGTGAGTTCCTGCATAACTATCATGCTTGGTAAAACAAGGGTCATCGCAAAAGATACAGCCCCTTAGTGCGATAGATTGATACAAAGGCTGAACAGTGGACTCAAGCACAATAGCTGCGAGCATGGCACAGAGTTTGCCAGTGTCTTGTTCTTTGTACATCAGATTGATAGTAGTCGACCTGAGTGGAGCCAGCTCACTGGCCCCTCACACCAGCCAATCAAAGAGCACAGCTTTCTTGGGAGAAAACTTAGAGGGATGAACACAGTGCCTTCAGAAGGGTGTAGCCCTAGACGGGGGACATGTCAAAAAACAACAGATTCCCATTTGGGTACTTTTGTTTGATATACAGTTCTGTAGGTTTTATAGCAGTACTTTTTGATGTATCCTGGTATACCTTTCCCAACGTAACAGCAAGAAATTTTTAAAAGAACAGGCAGAAAATTTAACAAGACCCAGATAAAGACCTCGGAACAGAGAAGTTCACAGAAATAAATTTCTTCCACCTGGAGGACTCAGGGAAGAGGACTGCGTCTCACAGACCGGCTCTTCCCCTCAGCTGGCCCAACCTTTGTCCTGGAGGCTGCCGTCTAGGAGTTGGCTGGAACCGTTCCTGCCTTTTCACCTTAGATTGACTTCTCTTTCACAATCAGTCTCTCCCCACCGCCACCCCTCACCGTTTAAGCTATGTCTCTCCATAGTCAAAAGAATCGGTTTTATAATAAGACTTGTTAAAGAAAAATGGCTCTCCTTGGCTGCCATCCTCTATTTTCTACTCTCTACAAGCAATTCTTTTGACGATTTCCTTGAGTGTTTATTAATATATCTAAATAACTATGCGTATTTTATATAATTTAGATTTTATCTATTCATAGCAAAATAGAGGGATTTAGCTTTCTTTCACATACCCCGAATACCTGTACCAGTCCTTAGCCATCAGTCTCCCGGGAGGACGCGCTCTAAATTTTGGCTACCTTAACATTCTTTTTAGATTAAGATGGTTATTCAGACAGAGCTGTGAAGTGTTTTGACTGCGTTGCTCTCTAGTTTTCTAGCATTTGCTCCATTTGTAGCTGTCTTGTTTTCCTCTTTGCTTCAGTTTCTCCCTGTGTATCACTCACACATTACCAGACTCTCCCCATTGTCCAAATCTCTTTTCACTGTGGGGATTCTCAGCCGGCTTCTCTTCGCCAGCATTCTAGCTAGATCCATTTTGGAGTGATTCCTGACCAGGCCTTCTGTATAACTATTGTCTTAGGATGTCTCTTCTGCAGAATCCTAAAGAGGCATTTTGTCTCTTAAATACACACATGCGCGCGCACACACGCGCACACGCACGCACACACACATTTTAATGTGCAAATTTCCATTTCCGGGCTTCTAGTATTGGTTCTCTTATTTGGTAGAGTATATTTTTAGTAGATTCCTGAGAAAGATATATTAAACAGATGCATATGCATATGAATATCTTTCCTGTGTTGTAAGATGCCATATGTTGCCCTCTCAGTCAATAAGTTGACTGGATATCATATCCAGTAAACTATGCAGTTTGGAATTGCATAGACTTTGTTTTGTTGCTTTTGACATCTTGTGTTGTTACCATTGAGAGGAACAGGTGCCATTCTGACTCCTGATCCCATTTTACACAATTTCTTTTGTCTTCCTAGGAGTGTGTCTCTGTTGTCCTGACAGTGCATGTCCACATACCCTGGTTTGGGTTTGATTTGTCTGACCCTTTCCATCTAATATGCATGGTCTTCAGTTCAAAGAAAATGTATTGGAGTATTTCCTTGGTGATTTTTCTTTCTGCTTTTCCTCATCTTTCCAGAAATAATACTTGTTTTCTGGATTTCTTATCTTTTTTGTCTTAGTTTTTTTAATTACCCTTTTCTCTCTTCTTTCTGCCATTTTTTCATACCCTTTCTCTTTTATCCTAGTGAACTTTCAGGAGAGTAAAGTTGACTACATAAGCTTAACTAGCCTTCTTGTGAAACGCTTTTTTTTTTTTTTTTTAGTTTAAGGAAATCACTTTTACTTTCTAATTGTATGATCATTATAATACATATACAGATTATAAGCATTAAAAAAACTCCACTTTTACAATGCTCTTCCTCAGAGCCCATTACTGAGATTTTTTAGCACTTTCTATAAGCATTGAAGTAAAATATGTAAACTTATCATTTATAATTAATCTCTCAGACTTTCACTAATGAAAGTTGGAGATTGTTATGTTGTTTTATAATTCTTCATCTTTTCATGGTTATATCAAAGTCTTTTGCTAATAGGGTTTGTGTTTATAACTACATAAGTATTTGCTATTGAGCTAGATAATGTATTATGATTCTTTTTCCTTTCTTGAATATGGTATTTTTCTTGGACTTAATAATGATTTCTTTTTAATTTTCATCATTGTTCATAAACATATCTTTAAAATTTTCCAACAACTCCTTTTTCATTTTGGCTTCTGGGCATAATGACTTGCTAATCTCCCGATGGTCTTGATTTGGTACCTCCTGCAGTGAGAAGCCCTAATCCCTTAAGAAAAGAGATGAATTCTAATAAATCTTTGAAGGGATGGCCTTTGAAGGATTTAACACACAGGAACAGGGATGGGGATATTATTCCAGTTAAACAGAAACTTGTAAGAGTGATGGGAATAAAATTAGTTGACTGTGAGAGTGTTTCCTGTACGTTGTCCTAAGAGCTGTGTACCTGTATTCATTCACTCTCATAAAGAAGTAGCTCTCACAAAAACTCCATAGCATTTGTTCTTCTGATAATTCAGCGTCTTTTCAAAGTGTATCATGTGTAGGAAGAAAAGATGAAAACTTCTATTTAATTTTTTTATCTCATTTGCTTAAAATGCTTCTTTTCCTCTACTTTTATAATTGTTTGGTAATAAAGCTTTTAAAAGTATGCTTCAGTATTTAAAACTGATGGGGTTGCATAATCTAAAACTTGCAGAGAGGCTACAGAGTTAAAACTTACTGAGAAAGTATAACACTTGTGCCAGAGAAAGTAATTCCTGCACAGGATCTCACTGAGAGGCAGAGTGGAGGAGGTAAGGTTGAAAAGGTAGATTCAGGCTGCCCTGCAGAGAAGCCTTAAATACCATATGAGAGAGTTTAGGATCTATCTTTAAAATAACAGAAACTCTTAAATATGATTGAGAATGTTAATGCTACTGTAGTGATGCCTTAAGAAGCCCTGGTGGTGTGGTAGATGATGCATTGCGTGAGCTGCTAACCTAAGGTCAGGAGTTCGAGCTCACCTGCTGGTTTGCTCCCCAGAAGAACAATGAGGCTGTCTGATCCTGTGAAGATTGATGGCCTCAGAAATCCACAGTGGCAGCCCCACTCTTTCCTGTAGGGTGTTGTGAGTCAGAATCAGGTTGATGGCAGTGTGTTTGGAGTTGGGTTTAGTAATGATTTATAGTATCTCAGGTTTTATGAAAAGTTACCCAGCAAATTGGTCATCCATTTTTCCATTAAATCATTCTCAATTGAAGGATGGTGTTTAAGTCCTAGAAGAGTGAACTTGGGCTTTATCCTTAAAGTCTGACAATCTAGAAGAAAGGCTTCTACATGAACAAAGAAGTCTATGCTTACAAAGCATAAATCCTAGCTATCGCTCTTGTGTAAAGTGCTTTCCGAACTTGGACGAGAAAGCAGCACACTCTATCTCGGGAGTCGTATTTATCTACCGGGGGCAATGATTATTTCAAATATTAGTTTTATTACTGGCTGCTTTTATTGCTGTAGTTGATACGGTCATTTATTGTTATTTATGTTCAATGGTGTTCTCCGAGTCTATAAATATCATGAGTAAGATGCATTCCTCAAACACCCTCCCTCCTGCCCCCCCCCCAGCAAGTACTCAGAGACTGATTTTTCAGTCTGTTGATCACGCTGATGTTTCTAAAGCATGCTCCTCTTTGTACCTCTACCTCTTAGCCTCATGGATTGATTGAACATTTATTTTATGATTCTGTGCTAAGATTCTATCTTGAATCTTTCCACTTAAGCCAATGGAGGATATAAGTAATTTTTTTCTGAGTTTATTTGAAATGGGGATTTAAGCCTGTACTAAAGTATACCTGCATGCCCTTTTATTAAATTCTGCCCTAAATTCTTAGCAGTATAGGGTTGAAAAAACAGAGTTGAGGAAAGAATAATCTCTCATTTCTCTTTCACAGTGACCATTTCTGGGAGGAAGTTATTCTGCTTACTTTGCTATAAATGTGAATTTTTTTTTTTACATTATAAGCTTGAAAAAATTAGTTCATTCACTGACTAATTCTTTCTTACTTCAAGCAAAAAATACAAATTGAACTTGAGTTGGAAACTCTTATTTGGGAAACAGAATAGTTGAGCCCCTTGCTCATTTTACCCTTGGCACACATTAATCCCATTAAACTTTTTTAAATGAAAAATATCTGCTTACATGTCACAAATTACAGGGGCCAGAATACTTGATGTATCTTGCAATCGTAAGGAACTTAGCAAATGTGGTCTTTTGAAGCGCAGTGAAGGTCACCGAGCCGCAGTCAGTACATGTGATGCTTCATCCCATTACTCACGCTCTTGCCCAAGGACAGTCAGAGCAGTTGGGTAACCCATCCAAGCCAGAGCAGTGTGCTGCAACACATTCAGATGAGGTACACCACCAGTCACATTGCGTTTTTGAGGGTGTTGTTTTTTTTTAGCAGTAAGAATGGGTTGGTGCCAAGCCCATCATTTTGTGTTATTTCTGCCACCAGTGAGCTTTCATGGCTAGCTGTGATTAATGGTGCAGTTGGTTGTTGGCTTTCAAACAGCATTTTCCCTCCCAAGTCACATGAGCCCCTAGGACCCATAGTTTTGGCCTCTAGAACCAGGGAATACTTTCTCCTACAAACCTAGGACAATTAGTGTCTGTCTGTCTGTCTGTCTGTCTGTCTCTCTCTCTCTCTCTCTCTCTCTCTTTCTCTCTCTCTCTCTCTCAGCGGTCACATCTCTTGTCTCTCTAGCCTCCTTCCTTAGATGCTCCATCCACTGCTCAGAACCTGGTCATTGATGTGTGCAGCCGAAAGCAGAGTATGGCACACTAAGCTGTCCTGGACCCTGTTGGCCTTCCTTCCAGGATGTACAGAGAGAATCTTAAAATCTTCTTCAGGGCTTTCTCTCTCACAGCTCATTTGTTTGCTTTCCTACCTACAGTCTTTTCCAAGATTGGATGCTTGCACAGCATAATAAACCTCAGAAGGTACAAAGATAATTATCAGTCAAGGAAGCAGGCTTCCAATCTCTTGAGTCAAGAGGGAAGAGCAGCAAGTTTTAGTTCATTTCTCTCGTTAATTTAAAACCAGTTCCTTTCTGTGTAGAAAGCTAAATATGTTTCCTTTGTTTATGAAAAGACAAGAGCATTAACATTTGGACAGCATATCCTACAAGAGAGAAAAAAAAAGACCCCAAGACAAACTGAAGCAGAAAAAGGAAAAGAGCTGTACTTATCTTGGGTGATCTCCAACCTGATGAGCCCATTGCTGTTCAAGTCTCCTTATTTTTATAGTCTGTCCATTTATTATAATGAAAGTCTTTACCATTACCATTTTAATTTTATGATCACAGATAATATGGAGCATATTAATATTTTTCCTAATTGAAAACATGTCTGTGGGAAAAAGGAGACTTCCCTAGCCCTAAAATATTATCATATTTTACCAATACATTTGGTAATACACCCAGTATATAATGAATTATTAAAATTTTCTAATGAAATTTTTAGTTCCTTATTTGTTTTGTTTGTTTTTTCTGGGGGGTGCTTTGGGACATCACTGCCCTCTGGTGTTGGGAGTAGGAGGCCCAGCCTTGCTACTGGATTTGAACCTCCAACCCAGTGGGCCCCAGTCCCGCGCACAACCACTACGCCAACAGGGCTCAGCCCCTAGTTCCTTATTTGGAGTGCTGATCTTTTTTATTAAAAGATAATTTAATTGAGGGCCTTTACAGCTCTTATAACAATCCATTTATCAATTGTATCAAACATATTTGTACATATGTTGCCATCATTTTAAAAATCATTTTATTGGGGACTCATACAACTCTTATAACAATCCATACATCCATCCATTGTGTCAAGCTAATTTGCATATTTGTGACATCATCATTCTTAAAACATTTTCTGTTTGACCCCTTGGTATCAGCTCTTCATTTTTTCCCCTCCCTCTCCCACCTTCCCCACGAACCCTTGATGATTTATAAATTATAATTACTTTTTCATGTCTTAACACTGTCCACTGTCTCCCTTCACCCACTTTTCTGTTGTCTGCCCCGCAGGGAGGGGGTTATCTATAGATCACTGTGATCAGTTTCCCCTTTCCCCCCCCCACCTTTTCCATACCCTTCTGGTTTTGCTATTCTCAGTATTGCTCCTGAGGTGCTTATCTGTCTTGTATTCTGTGTTCTATACAGGATACATCATCTGTTCTAACCAGATTTGTGAGGTGGAATTGGGATCCTGATAGTGGGAAGGAGGAAGCATCGATTAGCTAGAGCAAAGTTGTTGGTTTTATTGTTGCTATCCTGCAGCCTGATTGGCTCACCCCCTTCTCGTGACCCTTCTGTAAGGGTATGTCCAGTTGCCTATGATGGGCGGTGGCTCCCTGCTCTCCCCCCCCCCCCCCCCCACCCCGCCATCCACAGTGATGAGATTCTTCTTCTTTGATGCCTGATGCCTTCATTTGCCCCTGTATGTTCTGATCAGACATGTCCCTCTCCTTGAGCTGTAGCTTCAGTGCTGCCTCTGAAGTGAATTCTGCCGGGAAATGAGGGCTGTCCACGTAGTTGGAAGTGGGGCCAACCCCTTGACCTCTTTTGGTTCCCTGCTTCGTGCCAGGATGCTGCACTCTTGTCTTGAAGTACCTGGTTGAAGTCTGGTCCCTCTTTCCCTGTAGAGATATAAACAATACCCTCCTCTTGGGTGGGTTACTGCCCCATTCCCCTGCTAGCCATGTCTTTCTATTGTTTTTCTTTTCTGTATGCTGATGATTTTATTTATGGGTTTTTAGTTCTTTTCCATTGGTCTGAGTATCTGTCATTTCACCAGTACCATGCAGATTTGACCCCTGTAGCTGTATAATATGTGTTAAAGTCAGGTAAAGCAAGCCCTCCAACTCTGTCCTCCTCCTCCTTGAGGAGTTATCTGATAATTCTGGACTTCTTCCCTGTCCATATGAAATTGATAATCAGTTATTTCAATTTTTAGAAGAAAGGTGAGGGTAATTGTATTAGGATTGCATTAAATGTATGTACTACCTTGAGCAGAACTGACATCTTTACTTTATATTGAGTCTTCCAATTTACAAGCATGGAATATTTTTCCATGTGTGGAGGTCACTCTTGGTTTCTTATAGTAGTATTCTATGGTTTTTCTCTTTTTTTAAATATAAAACTATTGACCGTGGTTCACCAGTATTTACAATAAAGTAAACAATATACAATTGGGTTGACATTCTGATTACTACAAAGTTGTGTTTCCTGGCTTTAACTGAACTGGAGTCACCCCGATACTGAGAAGGTTGAACCTACATGTGGAGAACGGGTTGGGATAAAACAAACCCTGCACAGTCAGGAGTGGAAATGACAGGTTTGCTCACCCATTTACACCGCAGGTCCTGAGCGGCAGCATCACTCACCAGCGTTTAGGTTTTTCACCAGCAAGGTCTTAAGACATTCCATGAATCCCTTTTGATGTAACACGGATTTGAACTGTCTGCAAAAACATGGTTATCTAAAAGGAACACATACCCACCTAAAAACTTTGGAGACGTACCAACATCAGTCTAGTTTTATTTGGGTGTGGGAGGTTTTGAGTATGGTAAGATTTTTTTTTTTTGGTACACAGGGAACTTTGCAAATAAAGTTTCATGTATGTGATTCTAAAGGTGTGGATTTTGAAAGATTTTTAAAAGTTGTTTAATTACTGGATGATTTATTTGACTTACAAGCTTATGGCTTATGAGTTTTCCCCCATTTACTTGAGGTGATCTACTTGAGTTGCTCAGGACAGCATCCAACCCTGTAACAACAGGGAGAGACCCATGGTGTTCAACGCCATTTTTGTGTAGAACAGTTTTTGATGAATGTAAAACAAAATAGAATGTACACTTGTATTTATGCATACACACACAAAAACAAAGAGCCAAACATCCAGAATAGTCCTTAGGCATGCTTTATGGGTTAAACAAGTTCTGATTCAGTAATAACTAAGTAGAACTTCCAATATTTAGAAAAATTATCTTGTAATGCAGAGGAAATAGTATACCATGATATCAAATGTTCTAGTTTTCTTCATACAAATCTTTTATTCTTTTAATCAAGTGTTCTAGTTTTCTTCATACAAATCTTTTGTTCTTTTTTGTTTTTGTTTTTTTTGGGGGGGGGAGCTTCACTGCCCTCTGGTGGTCATGGGAGCTGCCCAGCCTTGCTCTTGGAGAGCTGCCGCTGGATTTGAACCACCAAGCCAGTGGGCTGCAGTTCCGCACTCAACCACTAAGCCACCGGGGCTCAGCCCCAAATCTTTTGTTCTTTCAGTCAAGTATGTTTCTAAATATTTCAATTTGTGCTTGGCTATTGCGAAGGATACCTCTTTTTTATCTCCTCGTCTATGGTCTTATCTGATGTGTATAGCAGTCCGATAGACTTCTGATGGTTGATCTTGTATCCTGCCACTCTCTGCCATATTCCTCTATTACTTCCACTCCTCCCCTTGTGGAGCTTTTGGAATTTTACATAGGTAAAATCATATCATCTGTGAATTGCAATAGTTTCACCTCTTCCTTCCCCAGGTGAATAGCTTTGATGTCTTTACTTTGCCTTATACTGTTAGTTAATGCTTCCAGTACTATGTTAGATAAACGTGGGGACAAAGGGTATCCTTGTGTGGTCTCCTTTTCCAGTGGGATTGTTTTAGTCTTTTCTTCATTGACTACCACGTTGGCTGTTGATACTAATGGTCTTTCCCTGTACCCCTGGTATGAATCCCATTTGGTCGTGGTGAATTATTTGTTTTATATACTTTTGTATTCTATTGGCCAGTGTTTCTGTTAAGGATTTTTGCGTCGGTGTTCATTAGGGATATTGGTGTCTAGTTCTCGATTCTTGTGAGATCTTTGCTCAGTTTCGGTATCAAAGTTATAATAGCTTCATAGAAGGAGTTTGGCAAGCTGAGCCCCGGTTTCATAGTGGTTGAGTGCGGGACTGCAGCCCATGGGCTTGGCAGTTCAAGTCCAGCAGCAGCTTTCCAGGAGCAAGACTGGGTAGCTCCCATGACCACCAGAGGGCAGTGATGCAAAAAAAAAAAAAGGAGTTTGACAGTTTGCTGTCTTTCATTATATTGTGGAAGAGATTGTGTAGGGTGGTGTCAGTTCTTCCCTGAATGCTTGGCAGAATTCTCCTGTGAAGCCATCTGGTCCAGGGGATTTTTTGTTGTTGTTAGTAATCCCTTAAACTTGTCTAGTTCTTCTATTACTGTGGGTCTGTTGAGATTCATGACGTCCACCAGGGATAGTCCAGGGAGGGATTTTTCCCCAAGTATTTCTCCATGTCTTCCAAGTTGTTGAATTCAATGGAGCATTCTTTTGTAGCACTATGTAATTATCCTTTTGATTTCATTTGGATCTGTTGTTGCTCCCTTCTTTCATCCCTCAACCTTACTATTGAAATTTGTTCCTTCCATTCTTTGGTAGGTTTGCCAGTGGTCTATCTATTCTGTTCATCCTTTCAAAGAACTAATTTTTAGCAGTATTATTTTTTCCATAGTTTTATTATTTTCCCTCTCTTGAATCTCAGCCTTGATTTTTAAATTTTTTTGTTGTTGCTTTGGTTTTGGTTTGTTTTTTTTTGGGGGGGGGCATCACTGCCCTCTGGTGGTTGTGGGAGTTACCCAGCCTTGCTCCCGGAGAGCTGCTGCTAGATTTGAACCGCCAAGCCAATGGGTAGTAGTCCCACACTCAACCACTACGCCACCGGGGCTCAGCCCTCAGCCTTGATTTTTATGATTTCCTTTCTTTTGCTATTAGAATTGTCCTGTTAACTCTGCTCTAGTCACTGTAAGTTTTGTGCCAGCATATCAATCATAAGTCTCTCTTCCTTTCTCAGGTGTACATGTATTGCTATGAAATTTCCTCTGATAACTGCCTTTGCTATGTCCCATAAGTTTTTGGTATGTTGTATTCTCATTCTCATTGGTTTCTAGAAATTGTCAAATTTCATCTCTGATCTGGGCCAGTACACACTCCTTTTGCAATAGAGAGTTATTCATCTCCAATTGTTTGCCCACGTTTTCTTCATCTCTCTTTTGCTGATTTCCAGCCTTGTGGTACAGTTCAGAGAGAGAAGTCTCTGTGGTATCAATGTGCTTAAATTTATGTAGATTCTACTTATGATTCAGCAGCCATCATTATTTTCTAAACATTTACTTTCTATTGAGCCCTTGGTCAGCTCCTTTCCCCCCTCCCACAGCCCCTGGAGAAATTATAAATCACTATTGTTTCCATATCTCACACTGACCGCTGTCTCCCTCCCCCTGGTTTCTGTTCTTTGTCCCCCTGGGGGGTGTGGGGTGTTATGTGCTGATCATTGCAATTCGTTCCCTTTTCCTCCCTTCCTTGCCCCACCTTCCTCCTGGTATTACTATTCCCATTCCAGTTCCTGGATTCTGTGTGTTGTGAACTCTTACCTCTTATCTTTGCCTGTGTACATGCTCTCTGGTCAAGCCCACAGTGAAAGGCAGGACTGAGGTCATGATAGTGGGGGTTATATTGTGTGTTTCATTGGTGCTTTACTGCATTCTGGTTGACTTATTCCTTCCTTGTAATCCTTCTCTAAGGGGACATGGCCATGCACTGGTTTTTTTAAATAAAAAATTGGATGATTAATAACTCACCTAAAATCCTAACAGCACCAAATTCCACGAGGTCTATCTATGAAAAAAAAATTTAGTAGTCGTATAACACTGAATTTTATATCGTCTGAAACTTCACCCCAGTGGTTTTGAACCTTACAGCCATCCCTGTCAGGGACAATACAAGGTGTGGGCATGGACAAAAGACTAAAAGAATGAAGAGCGACAATAAATCCCAGTAAGAAAACAAAAAGATCATAGACCTTGGAAGTCACACCCTGACTTTGAATTGCATATGTATTTTATGAGGGTAGCAAACATTTCTTAACCTCTTTGGGTCTTATTTTGGGCCATCCTTACTTTGGAGAAAGTTTGTGGGACATAGAATTTTTCCACTATATTGTTGAAGTCCCCTCAAATATATAGAACATAATAACCTTCCAGTAATGTCATTGCCTGCAGTTTATTATCATTATTGTTATCCCCCTCTCCCATCTTCTTGGAGGTAGTAATTTCTCGTCCCAAGGTCTGCCACATTCCCTCACCACTCATATTCCCTTTGGTTACTCTTCTTTATCACACAATGGTGGACATATAGTCACCAGTAGATCTATTAAAAGGGGAATGGAACAGATGTAGAGTCACATGCAGCAAACTCCAGGTTGCTCAGCCTTCAGCTCCTGGCCCTGTGACATCCTTCCAGAATGAGAAAAACCTGGCTCCCATAAGCCTAGCTCACAGGTCTTTGCTGCTCATGTCCCAAATCCTTGCCATAGCAGGCACCATCATTGCCTTGCTACTCATGTGTGCATGTAGTAAAATTAGAAGACTTGAGTGTGAATCATATTTCTGACTGCTTTAGTCTGTGGTTCCTTACTACCTCTATGACTTTGGGCTCATCACTCATCTTTACTGTGGTTTCATCTGTGGGGTAGTGAAGACACTCTAATGAACGTAACCATACCTAGTTTTAGTTCAAACTGACTTTGAGAGTGAAAGGAGAATTTATGAATAGTTAACTGTGTTGACTTGACCCCAACCATTATGATCTGGGACATTCCAGGAAACATAGTGGCCCTTGCTGTCTGTCACCCAATTCCCTTTCAGCACCCATTTAGTAGTATAGTTTGCTTTAAAATTTTCTCACTCATAAGGTGTTTGATTTATTACAAAACACTTGCATGCAATTAGACTTGCATGTATGTTAATGGTAAGATAATTTGCTAATTGAGACTATTCATAGTAAAATAATCTATAATTGCTGCCCTGTTGTTGTTTAGAAGATTTCCATAGGCTAATTTTTAGAAGTAACTCACCAGGTCTTTCTTCTAGTCTGTCTTAGCCTGGAAACTACTGAACTCTTCCTACCATGTATGACCTGGCTGGTATTTTAAATACCAGTGACTTAGCTTCCAGTGCCATGTCAACACAAGCCACCATGGTATGACAAAAAGACAAGTGGATGGTGGATCTATAAAAGGTCATCAAAAGTTTGTGGGGAAAAAAAAGTTTGTGGAAAAATGGAATTAAAAGATAATGGAATATTATCTTTTATGAAGTCCTCTCAGGAAAGGAGTGATAGGAAGAATGGTTTGAAATGACAAGTATGGCAAAATCCTGAAGGATCTTGAAGTCCAAATATCAAGATTTATTCCATGGAAAGATTATTTTCTTTTTCTTATACCTGGATAATGTGAAAAATCTAATATATTCCTCAGATGCAGTGTGAAGACTTGGCTCAGTTTAGGCGGGGTTACCTCTTAGGGACTGTTTTCTGTCTGTATAAGAAGGCTAGGAATAGTATTCCCTTCGGGGGCTTTAAAGATTAACAGATGATACACATAAGGTGCAATTACTGCCATCATTTTTATGTTAACATAACACATTATCACTGTCTCTGGGTTACTGGGATGAATCTCTTAGATTCTAGAACCTGGAGCATCTAACACTAAAGTCTCTACTATAATTCTGATATTTCACTCTATTCCTTAAACTCACTCTTCTCAATGGCAACATACCTATAATCGAAATCTGAGGACAGTCATTAAGTATCTCAGCTAGTTAATTAGTTTGGGCTTGAGGAAGTTACTGAATTTCTTGGTGTCCCATTGTCCACACTTGTAATGAGGATAATACTTCTTGGCTCGTAATCATAGTTAATATACATGACACATGGTAGGCATTTACTCAATGATGTGGCTATGTCTTTTTTGATTCCCACATATACTCAAATTCTAGACCCAGCTGACATGCATGTTTTAAGAGATCAACTGGTCCCATTCTCTTCCTAGATTTAAAGCTACCAGATTCCAACAGGAAAGTAAGGGCTGCTGTATTCCTCCTCTGTGGTTGTTCTGCCTCTGTCTTGGCTGGGTTCTGTTATGTTGAGTTGAAGAAGTGTAATGAGAGTGATAAAGGGTAATGAGTGCCAGGAAGTTGAAGCAAGTGAATAATTGTGATTCTTTCGTAGCTTTCTGATTGTGTTTTTAATGATGCGACAGCATGATCAGGCTGCTAGAGCTTAAGTTTTAGGGTCCAGAATAAGGGACTTTACTAAATCCCTATTTATGATAAGATTCTTTAGATAGGTATGCTTGAGATCTAGGCCAGTAATGCACACAAGATGAACTGGCTGCCTGCCTTACAGGAGGCACAGCATGCAGGAAGCCTGTCTATCAGGCCAGTTCTATTCCAAATGGAGAAGGTAGGAGCAGAGAAGCTGAGCCATCTTTTCACCAACCTTCTGCAGAGGACCTAGCTCTCTGTGCTGTGAATTCAGTTCAGGTGGCAGCTCTGACTTGAGAGGAACATTCACATAAGCTACACAAAAATTTGAAGCTATTTTGTGCGAAAGCACTGAATTAAAAAAATCATAAAAGTCAGTAGTCAGGAGATTTACTAGAGTAGAGTCTTGATTGTGACCCCAGAATATTCACTACCCTAAATATTGACCTGAATAAATTTCATATAAAAATTCAATTAAAACATATTTTTATTTGTTTAGTTTTTAATCATTTTATTAGGGGCTCTTGCAGCTCTTATCACAATCCATACATCCATCCACTATGTTAAGCACATTTGTACATAAGTTACCATCATAATTTTCAAAACATTTTCTATTTGAGCCAGCTCCTCATTTTTCCCCATCCTCCTCCACTCTCCCTTTCTCATGAACCCTTGATAATTTTTAAATTATTAATTTTTTCATGTCTTTCACCAGCCGTTGTCTCACTTCATTCACTTTTCTGTTGTTCATCCCCCTCGGGGGTGGAGTGGGATTATATGTGGATCACTGTGATCAGTTTCCCCTTTCTCCCTCCACCTCCCCCCTACCCTCTTGGTATCGGTACTTTCATTATTGGTCCTGAGAGGTTTATCTGTCCTGGATTCCCTTTGTTTTGAACTCTTACTTGTATCAGTGTATATGCTCTGGCCTAGCCAGATTCCTAAGGTGGAATTGGAATCATGACAGTGAGGGGAGGAGGAAGTATTATAGAACTAGAGGAAGGTTGTATGTTTCATTGGTGTTATACTTCACCCTGACTGGCTTGTCTCTTTCTTGTGATTCTTCTGTAAGGGTTTGTCCCTTACAGGGGTTGTCCAATTGTCTACAAATGGGCTTTGGGTCCCCACTCTGCACTCCCCTCATTCACTTTGATTAGATTTTTTTGTTCTGGGTCTTTGATACCAGATAACATGATCCCATCAACACCTCATGAAGCATAAACTGGTGTGCTTCTTCCTTATGGACTTTGTTGCTTCTCAGCTACCTTATTTTCAAGTGTTAAAGACCCCAGATGCCATGTCTCTTAATAGCCAGGCACCATCATCTTTCTTCACCATATTTGCTTATGCACCCATTTGTCTTCAGCTATCCTGTCGGCAAGCATCACAGAATGCCAGGTTATTATCACATTGAGGGAATACTTGAGTAGACACCCAATGTGTGTCTGCTATCTTAATATTTAACATAAAAATATATGTACATAGAACTATTTCCTTATCATTATATATAAATATATTTGCATGTTGTGACAGTCATGTGCTTATGTTAATTTCATGATTGAGATGTAGGGGTGGAGGTTAGCCTGTTAATCTGGAGATAAACATTGAGTAGCCAATGAGGCCTCTGTGTGTGCTTTCTCTTGATATGTCTGGGAAATCTCACGATATTTCCTTTGTGAAGATGAGAAGCTATCTTCCTCAGTTGTTGGGAGTTAGTCTCAGAGATGATGAATCACAGACAAGACAATATGGCAGCGTCTGAGAAGCTGGAGGAGCCGGCAGAGAGACCACACGGCTTTGCCCTGATGGAGCCAGACCTCTGAAACTGGGGCGGCCACATGGAGACCTCTGCCAGCGATGAGTTGCTTCTGCCACCATGGGATGCTGTTGATGAAAGCTGAGCTCTGCAAGCAAGGAGCAATGGGGAGACCCCTGCCAGCACTGGGATTCTGCACCCACTGACCTGTGACTTCGTGAGTCAGAAGAAGACATTATAGACTGGTATTGGTCATATGGGCTAATATCAGACTTACAACTTTGAACTGGACTGGGCTGGGGTGCTTTCTCAGTGTTCCATTCCCTTTGTATATAAACCCTTTTCTTATATCCATATGCTTGTCTATGAAATTTGTTCTTCTAGTCTACCTGGACTAACATACATGTATGCATACCTGTGTTCGTCTGGGTAGACTAGAGAAACAAATTCTTAGAGACTTGTGAAAAAGAAAGAGGTTTATATACAAGAGCAATTGAATATTGAGAAAACATTCCAGCCCAGTCTGGATCAAGTCCTTAAGTCTGATATTAGCCCATGTGTCCAATACCAATCTATAAAGTCCTCTACAGACTCATGAAACACACGAGGTCGTGCCTAATGCAGGACAATCACAGGCCATTGGTTTGGAAGTTTTATGGATGCAGTGGTGTTGTAAGCATCTCAATGCTGCTAAGTCTCTGTGGTTTTTCCAATTCCAGAGTCTGGTTGCATCAGGGTAGGTCCATGTGGCTTCTCCAGCTTCCAGAGTGTAGCACCATGTGTCTTGTCAGTAGAGCATTGTCTCAGGGAGTAATCAGAGAGAAAGAAGTGTCTCCCACCTCCATGGAGGAAATACAGGAGTTCCCAGAATTCTCAGGAGAAGGCCATGTCCACGTAGAGGCTTCCTTGGCTATGACCCAATTGACAGATTAGACTACACCCCTTCACTCTTAATCTTCTCAAGTCCCAAATTGACACCAGATTATGTAACTACCACGATGCCTATATTTAGACCACTGTAAATGTTCTTTGCCTCCTTGTTTTTACCTCTATTTCCATTTATTTTCCTCTTGTCCCACTATCATGTTCAGCCATCATTTGGGTTTCAGTAATTCCTCTTGGTTACATTGCCAATGATCAAACACCCCCCGCCCCCCCCACCCCCCGGCATCCTTTGCTCTCCTCACCATCCATTTTAGGTCACTTGTTCCTTGTCCCTGAGTTTGTTAACACTCGCTTCCTTCCCCTCTGCCATTCCCATTGTTCTGTCCTCTGGATTGTTTATCTATCTTATCAACGTAGACATGTAGAGACAATAATAAGGACAAAAACAAGACAAAGCCAAATAAAACAGTGAAAGAAGTTAAAACAAAAGACCAAGGACAAAAAAAAGAGAAAAGTCTATCAATAGTTCCAAATGTTTTCCAGTGGAGTCTGATGGGGTGCCATGTCCTGGTCCCAAAGTCTATTTTTGTTATTTCCCAGGGGTTTCATTGCTTTGATCCCCCTGCTCTTCTGTTGCACACCATTAGTGTTTTACCCCGTTTGGTGGCGTCAAATCAGGCACAATGCCCACACTGTATGTCAAGTGTTGTCCCCCATAGCCCTATAGGTCAATGAGGGACTTCATATCTCATGGTGTGGCCAGCCCTATGGTCCTCTCTGTGCATTGGCTACTCTGAGCAGGTATTTGGTCCCTGGGGCTTGGTGGGCCAGGATGTGCTCCACTCTCTCTCCTTCCTTCTTGTTTGCTCCTGTATGTTTTGATAAGATGTGCCCCTCTCCCTGAGCTGTAGCTTCAATGCTGTCCTCTGAAGTGAATTCTTTAGGGGGTGGAGGTTTTCTACATATTTGGGATTGGGGCCTCTCTATTGGTTTCCTGCTTCATGCTGGTATGTTGCATGCACACCTTGGCATACCAGTTGAAATCTGGTCCCCCTCTTCCTCTCCTGTGGAGGTAAAAGCAATACCCTCCCTTGGGTGGGTTAGTGCCCTGTTCCTCCACTCCACATCTTTTTTTTTTTCCTTTCCTCCTCCTTAGATGGCTGCCACATGTATCCTTGGATTGGGTCTGGCCCCCACCATAGTGACTGGACCTCACCCTAGGAATGTATGTATATAGTAGCTTTTCCCCTATGCCCTTTTGTATTATTAAGCTTACCTCAGGAGACGCATGTACTTGTCCTTTTATGCTTGGCTTACTTGGCTTAGCATAATTTCCTCCCAATTTTTTTCCATGCGGCAGATGTGCTTCATGTGTTCACTGCTTTTTAGGTATGCATTGTACTCCATTGTACGTACGTACCAGAGGTTTTTAGTCTATTCATCCATTGATGGAAATTTGGGTTGTTTTCAACTCCTTATGATTGTGACCTGTGCCACGATAAACATTGGAGCACAGATGTCTGTGGGTTTTTTTTGTTGCCTTTTCTAGGTAAATGCCCCGTAGGGGGATTGCTGGGTTAATATACTTAATGAGCACCATTCCACTCTTCAAGTTACATGTCCAGGTTCAGTGTAACAAACCCACAACCATCAAGTCTGTGCTAATATCTTGCTACCATATATATATAGAACAGAGTAGAATTTCTCCTTGTCTGTTCCAAGACTAAATCTTTGCAGAAGCAGATAGCCTTGTCCTTCTCCAGGGAAGCCGCTGGTAAGTGAGAGCTTTGCTCCTTGCCGATAGGAGCCCAGGCCATAACCCAACACTCCACCCGGGCTCCTTTCAGCAGGACATGGCTGCTCTTGATTGTGAGTATTGTATCATCTGGGGGAATGTGCTAGAGTTAAAAGTGCCCCAGGATTTTATGTGTAGTAAAAGGTTCGGGCCTTCACCATTCTTGTTGATTCTTCATCCTTTAAAAGAACAACAATCCAATTCAGCCATTTCCACGTGTTTAATCCAGTGACACTGACGACAGTCTTCAGTTGTGCAGCCATTCTCTATATCCTTTCCAATTTATCCCTCCACCATTAACACAAACTCACTCTCCTCCCAAGCAGACAATTCCTTTCCTCTTCCAGCCCATCCCTGGTTACACTGATAATCTCTGATTTCCGAGCGTTTGCTTATTCCACATACAAGAGAGAACACTGTCCTTCCCCTCTTTTGACGACTAACTCTGGAAAACACTCATGGTTCAGTCATGATGTGGTGTATGCTGATTCTTCTTACAGATGAGGTTTCATTTGTGGAGATCTGGTTGTTCATATAAGTGTCAATTTGCACACATATACTTGTTGCTGTGGTTGTCTTTGAATCAAGAGCTGTGTGGAAGTGTTTGAGACTCTGAACGATAAGTAGTTATGGATTGAGACAAACAAGAATAAATAGGAACACTATGTACAAGAAGGAATTAAAAAATTCTTTAGCGTGACCCAAAATTTTTAGACATGGCCTATAAAACCAAGCTCCAATGACTTGATAGGCACCCAGACTCTCTTTTATACTTATAATATAGCTTTACTTAACCTGTGATATTACTTCAAATATGACATGAAATGTTAATAATGATGCAGACACCTCTCTGGTTGGCCAAAAAAAAAAACCCCAATCATTCTATAACCCATAACAATGATCTCATAACTACACCTGTTTAATGAAATGGAGTATGTCTCTCTCCACTCTTACCCTCCCTCCGTGTTTATAGTGTTATTTATTATATTAGCCAAAGTAAGAGAAACTTTTATTGGCAATCTCAAATTATGTAACTCCTTTTATGAGGATTGTTTTCTCTAGAAATCCTTTCCACCAGCCCTTCCTCCCCCAGAAAGAACTCTGTATGGAGACATGACCCGTCACGGTTAGCAGCAAGGGGAGACATATCTTTGGATCTACTTAATCAATAACAAGACAAAATAATGACCCTCATCCAAGGAGAGGCTGTGAAGAAGCTTATGTCTGTGGAGGAAGAAAGAACCAGGAGTTGCATGAAAGATGTATTCTGTTAAGAAGGGAGTATGGTTTATAGGAGAACTTTGTTTTGGTGGTATCAAAGCAAAAACTGTTTACTTTCTGTAGTCCTCCCTAGAATCTTGAGTCAATATGTAAATTTCATGGGCCTTCAGTTTTAACTCAATTTAGGCTCACTAATGGGTATTGCTTTTCAATTCTGCTAAGGTCCTTCCCATTTTTCCATTACAACAGAGAGAGTAGCTAGTTCATGTTCATCCAAGGATTATGCCTGTAGAGGTTTACATCCAGAGTTTATGTTTTATTCATCATCATAACCTCAGCACCCAGCCGGAGACATGAATATATGTAAAATGAATATTCAGCTTTTATTATTCTTGGATTGTGTTCAGCATTTCAGTGTTTCTTAATTTAGATTCTGACCTCATTGAAAGTCATGACTATGTCTTCTTCTTTGAATACTCCAGCAGGCCTTTCGCCGTGTTTTCTACATGAGCTATAAACAAATATTTATCAAATTGGATTTAAGAATGTGCTTTAAATGTGTAATGGGTAGGGAGGAATACTTTATAAGCCTACTCATCTATGATAAACAAATGTTTTGGAGATTTATCCATAGTGTTACATTTATTATTAGTTTACTCCTTTTTTACACAGCTGAATAGTATTTCATTGTGGGACTCTACTATAATTGGTTTGCTAGTGGATATAAGTTTATTTCCAGTGTAGGGTAATTATGAGCAAAGCTTTTATAAGCATCCTTGTTTAAGTCTTTAGGTAGACTTAAAATGGACCTGAGACCTAATGAACTTCATTAGGTTCATAAGTAGTCTTATCTTATTTTTGTCATTAAGTTCATTAAGAACAATGTCAGTTTTACTTTTAACTATGCAAATGGATATAAAGGTGAGAATTTCATGGTGACCATAACATGGCATTTATTTAATAGTTTTGAGTAGCTTTTCATAGGTTTAATGGCCATTCATATGTTTTGTGAAAGTCAAAGTTTTTGCCAGTTGTTTCTTTATATCATACTCTATATAATTGTATAGTAATATGAAAAGGATATATTCCTGTGTTCCTTTGCCCTTCGTCAGCTACACATACACTTTTTAAAGCCCTTTCATATTCTTATGCTTTTTTTGAGCCTTAATCAGTTCTTTCTACTTTTAGTCTGAAAAAGAAATCAGGAGCATTTTTTAATGGCAGGTTCTCTTCTTTATATAGATCTTGGTTGACTTAATGACTATCTTATAAGTATAAAGCCAAGCTAAACCAAATCCACTGCCACCGAGTTGTTTTCAAGCTTAAAGTGACACGGACTTTTCCAAGGTTGTGAATTGTTACATAGATAGACTTAACTTCCTCCCGTGAAGTAGTTGGTGGCCTTGAACCACTAACCCTCTAGGTAACAGCTGAGCACTTTAAACTACAGTCCCACCAGGGTTCCTTCTCTCTAGGACTGGCCATGTCAACCCTTTTTATGCTCTGTTCTTTTTTTTTTTTTTTTTGCATCACTGTCCTCTGGTGGTCATGGGAGCTACCCAGCGCTGCTCCTGAGAGCCGCCGCTGGATTTGAACCGCCAAGCCCTCGGGCCGCTCCGTTCTCAATATAGAACTCTTACTGTGCTGACTTTCCTGGCATTTCAACAACAATAGTGATTGTATCTGTGAATCCTTATGTCACACTACACATAAACCTACCAGAAATCCAGGTTGCTTATGTCTTGCTTTTCACAGTGGTCATTTCTTACATCCGTTTTCTCCAATATGTTAGTTAGGCTAGTTAGTTGGTTAAACATGCACTTCCTCTTAGACATCCAACTCTTTGCCCAGCTTTTCATTATGCTATGTCTCTAACCAATGGCTTTTAGACCCTTCTTATCAAGAAAAGTTCTGTTTTCCAGCTTTCAGATTGCTCGCTTTTATTTCATGCTCACCCACCATGGGGGTTTGTTGTCTTTCCAGAGTTTGCTTGCGCCCCTTTGTTAGGGAACTGCAGAACTGTATTTCTGCCACTTTCATTTTATCTGCAATCAGTATTTTCTCAGGTATCCAATTCCTGTAGATTTCAAAAGTATTTTTAAACCTCCGTGTTAGTCTCCATTTGCCTGGAGCAACAAGACGAAGGCGAATCAGGCAGAGGAGGAGGGAATGGCATGGTGGCTGCTGCCTGCTCCACTTTGAGAGTAGAATTGCATGGTGCCTGGCCGCCGCCACCAAACGCTTTCATCAGAACATCTGTAGGTGAGTCCTGATCACAAGGGAGCCCCTTCAGAGCCCCATTTAAAATTTTAGAAGACTGGATGTGTTTAGTATTAGAATTTATTAGGTGTACAGTTCACATTTTGATACGTAAAATCAGAACAAACATAGGAGGGGGAGAAGGAATCACAACCACCACCCACGTTGCTCACTGGATGTTCTTGTCTAGTAACTGACCCAGAGTATCACTGTTGCACCTCCACACTGGAGCAAAACAAAATGCTATGAATGACATCGCAACTCTCCACTTTAATGACTTTGTGCCCACTTTGAGCAAATGCCAACCGGATAGATATTTAAAGTCTTAAGTGTGACGTGTGACCTAGTTTTTTGCTTGTTAAATTAATCTTTGGCAGCAGTACTCACAGGGATAATGTATATGTAAATCGTTTAGACGACACTCAGTAGAGAAACCTGTCTCAGATGTTTTCTTGGGGAGTGGAGAGGGAGACTTGAAAACATTTCAGCAGTCTCAAGGTAAACATTGCTAACTGCTATTAAAAACTGAAGCACGTTTCCAAAATTCATCTCCTACTATTCATTAGTGTCAATTCTAAGCATCCACCTGGCAAGTGGTAGTTAAATTTAACTTCATTTTGATGAAAGCAATAGAGTCTGAGTTCATGAATTTCCCAAGCCTTAATCTTCTTTTGATAACAAAAATTATAATTAAAAAAAAGAAGATGTGATGAGACCTCATCCTTTTTTGTCTTCTCAGCGATCACGGACAGTCCTATGCTACCTGTTGTTCGTGTCTGAAAAAAATTGTTTTCCTATCTTGTGTCCTATTTTGCCATTGTTGTGTTGAGTTTTATTAGATAATATTTTCCTAGAAATTGGTTCTTTTCATAGGTTCCCAAACTTATTTGTCTTACTGACCCCTTTTGTAGAAAACAATCATTGATCAGCCCCCAAACCCTCCATTTAAAACTCTTTGTACTGTAGCCCCCCATCCAGGATTGAGTATGGGGATCTGCTTTGGCAGCCTCTGCCAGATCATCCCAGTGCTCTACAGGGATTGATATAATCCAGTGAGATCTAAACGTTCAAATGCTTTCATCGTGATGTTTGAACTCTTCTTGCTTTCTTTTCGAAATCCTGTCAGACCAGACTCCCGCTAGCTGGTAGTCACCCCATGTGTTACAGACTAGAGCTGTCCCACAGTGTTGCTTATGCTGTGATCTCCATAGAAATGCATCACCAGGCCTCTCTCCCTCCAGGGCGTTTGGAGCTGCCACCAGGGGCAGCCACCGGTTGCAATCACAAGGCTCTTTCTGTGATATTTGTAATTATGCCCATTTAGTTTTGTCAGGATACAGTTTAGAAAATAGTTAGCACTGGCAATTTGAAGCAGAAATCAATTCAGTCTTAGGCAGGTTATCAGCCTTGGGACATTTGGCAGAATGAAAGCTAGTGTGGGGGGAAGGGAGCTGCCGTCGCCTTCAACTTTCCTCCTGCAAATAGAGCCCCAAAGTCACGTTGCTGACTAGGGCCTCGAAGTCAGAACATGAGCAAAGTCACCGACAGCATCCCAACTACACCCTCTCTGGAGACTGGGATGGGCTGAAGTCTGGCCGTCTCTGTTAAAACTGCCCGCCTTCTAAGGATCTCACTGTCATTCAGGGGAGAGACAAAGGACTCAACCTCCTTTGCACCTCTGATCCCTGATGGAATCCACCTGTATCTGATTAAACGTCACTCCTGGCCTGGTTCTCCTTGCAGGGTTGGGAAGACCGCCATGGGAACTGGTGTGGGGCCCTATCACTTCCTGTCCACACGGCTCTTTATCCATTCCCAGTGGAGCCTGTTTATACATTGGTTGACATAAGCTTGCCTGACAACTGCCAGTCTATCCTTTTCTGAGAACCCACCTTGACATCATCCTCTCTAGGATGCATTTTTGGTTTCTATTTTAATAGTTTTTATACTTAACGTGTTTGTTTCTGTTTCTGCTTTTCTTGGGTTTGTAATTATTTCTTCTTTTTCTAACTTTTAGCTTACTTATTTTCAGTTTGCTTACCTTTTTTTTTTTTTGAGGGGGGGCATCACTGCCCTGGTGCCTGGTGGTGGGAGTAGGAGGCCCAGCCTTGCTCCTGGAGAGCTGCTGCTGGATTTGAACCTCCAACCCAGTGGGCTGCAGTCCCGTGCAAAACCACTACGCTACCAGGGCTCAGCCCTGCTTACCTTCTTATAGAAGCATTTAAATACTGGAATACCAGCATTTCATAATACTCATGTGATTTAATTATAGATCAGTTTCCAACATTTATAATTTTCATTATAACATATTTTCAACCCATAATTTATCTAGATTGCCCCTTCAAAACTCTAAATATATTATTTTATCTTTAGTTTTTAATATGTCTGAATTGCAATTTTAAAATGTGTTTTTTTATATTCTTTGAGATTTGTTGAAAACTGCTGTATGGCCTAATATGTGATTAATTTTTACAGTTATTCTATATGTGTTCTAAGAAATCTTTTCCAAATGTGTGTGTATTTATATATAGGCACATGTATATCTGTTAACTTATCAGTTACATGACTCAAATCTATATATTTTCAACTGAACTATTAATTCCTTAGAGAACTATCTTAACATCTCCTATTGAGCTGGTCAGTTCCTCCTGAAACATTTCATCTCTTTTTGGGGGGGGGGCATCACTGCCCTCTGGTGGGAGTGGGAGGCCCAGCCTTGCTCCTGGAGAGCTGCTGCTGGATTTGAACTTCTAACTCAGTGGGCTGCAGTCCTGCACTCAACCACTACGCCACCAGGGCTCAGCCCTGAAACATTTAATCTCTTATTTTCACTCCTCTCATTCTCTCTCTCTCTCTCTCTCTCTCTCTCTCTCTATATATATATATATATATATATATATATGAATTTCTAAGGCTATACTCCATATCTCTAGCATCTTTTTCATATTTTTCAACTCTTTGTAATACTGTCCTACTTTTTGTTAGCTTGTTTAGATTAATCTTCCAGTTCATTAATTCTGTCTTCAACTCTGCCTAATCTGCCATAAATTCCATTAATCTATTGAGTTTTTAATTTCAGTGTCTATGCTTTTTATTTCCCCAGAGTTCTAGTTGATTCTCTTTTAACATACTTATTCATTTCTTTGTGTTCCATTCCATTCCATTCTAATATTAACTATTATTTTACAATATATATCATCTAGATCTATTTCATACTCTATGCCTGATATTCCCAATACCTGAAGTGGTTGTTGCTCTCATCCCCTCTGTTAATTTTTGCTCTTAGTGCCATGTTTAATTTTGTGGGTTGTGACTCTTGATACTGAGCTCATAGTCTTTTCTACTTTAAAAGTGAAACTTCTTTGAGGACTAACTTGCAGGTGTATTGCTCTCTCCAAGGGCCTTGGGGAGCCTAATAACCTGAGAACAGTTTAAAGTAAACTTTCCATTTGAAGTGTTTCAGTCTACATAGGTGCTTTTGATATTGGCATGGAAGCTATAAAGATCACCTTATAGTCCTTAGTTCTTCCCAAACCCAAAGCAAACCCACTGTCTTCAGGCAATTCTGACCCACCACAACCCTAGAGAGGGTTTCCAAGCCTTTAGATATTTATGGAAGCAGATAGCCTCATCTTCCTCCCACCAATCAGCTGGCAGGTTTGAACTACTGGCCTGTTGATTAGCAACCCTACACTTACCCAAGGCTCCTTTACCAATTCTCAGCAGGGAGGTTATCCTGTCACCTAATATCATAGATAAGTTTCCCTTTTGGGGAGAAGGCTTATTTTTTGTTAAAAAGTGCAGTGGATGTCCCAGTTTTTGTGAGTGAGATTCTCCTCTTAGAATCTGCTTTCCACCTGGGCGGGCCATGCCTTGTCTCCTTTCTACCAGGCTCAGCGCTTCTGTCAAAACCAGAGCTTGGCTGGGGAATGCAAGTGACACTCCGGAGGATGCCTGGTGCCTCCTGGAGTGGGCTGTGCACACCCGGTGCCTTCTGTGCCCAGGGAAGCAGCCCTACTCAGGGGCTTTGCCTCCACTGATAGCTTCAGGGCCAAAGCCAGTCTTACTGTTCTGGATTCTTTTTTTCCCCTTCTGTTCTGGATTCTTTATTGAGGATTCCTTGCTTTCTTATAAGTTTGGAGAGATATTAAAAATGCACAGCCTTTATTGTTATTTTTTGCTGAATTTTAAATTTGTTTTCTTTTTTTAACTGGGAAGTATTATACTTACAATACTACTAAAAATTCAAATCCCAGGTGTTTGTTGGATCTACTGGTAGAAATATTTTTTCCCCTCCTTTCTGGCTGCCCACCAGGGACATTGTGATCAAGGGACTTAAGCGGACATTGTTTTGAAGGCCCATCTCCACCACTTACTCATGTTTAACTGGGTGGCACACTTAACCTTTCTGTACCTCAGCTTCCTCTGTAAGTAGGTAAGTCCATCTCTGCCATCACACCCAGGAAGAAAGAGGGAATCAAACATAAGTTTCCTGGGTAGCAGCATCAATCACTCTCCATCTTCCCTCCACTGCCACTGCACTGAAACAGACCAGACCCAAGAAAAGACTTTTTGCTAAATTCTTCTTAGAAGGCATTAAACTATTAGCTTTTACTAAGTAGGATTTTCAGCCAAGAAACTGGGGGAGGGAAGCATATTTTTGCCAGGGAGGTGAATTCAACCTTTGTAAAGTTAGAGGTTAGGAGGAACTGTACTGCTTTGACACTCGGATTTATTTGCATCATATTTCTAAGCATTTCTTGCTCAAAGAATATATGTATGTTTTTCTTCATATACTACATAAGATTGGCAATCGAGGCTTTTAGGAGATTCTGTGCATCAAAATGTTGATTCTAGTTCAGCAGAAAGACTAACAGAGAGAATCAATATTGCCCAACGCAAATAGACATTCTTGTATGTATTTACTTAAATTCAAGAATACATCTGGAATATGCATAATTAGCTGGGGCTATAAACTTGGCTTTTCAGTAGGTATATTTACCTACAGAAGTTATGCATATTTCATAAGAGCAAACAGACTATGTGAAAACACAGCTTACCTTGGTTTGATTTTAGATGTGTTTTCTTGGTGAAAGCCATGCATTCCTTAAATAATATTTGGTTGTGAAACAAAACTCGTTGCTTTAAAAAGTATCTGGTCCTCGTTGTAGCTTTCATAATTATATACAATATTCCAAGGAAACGCTGATATCCTTTGTTAACTTGCCAAAAAAAAATTCTTTTTGACCTTGCTTGAAAACTCCTAAGTCATCACAATGCTTTCATAAAAGCAATTCCCTAGAAAGGAATTTGATTGCATGGCATTTTGTTTAAAGAAACTCAATAAGTGGAATAAGAATGTGAGTTTGGGCAGCTATGAAGGCCTGCAGAGGTGAATAGATCCATCATTGTCTTCTCTTGTCGTTTATGACAGCCAGTTTCTTACCTGGTGCTTCGGAGGGAGAGAGTATGAAAAGATGTGTGTTTGCTCCTTTATTTCATAAAGGCCTGACCGAGCCTGAGTGGTACAACATCATTGCTGGCTAGAAACAAATGTTCATACTTCTTCTATTCAAATACCTCTTAAATGGTAATGGTCCCATAAATTATGAGACTTTGTTATGATTGCTAAATCTGGAATAAGTACAATGAGAATAGTATCTATTGAGTATTACTAGGTACCAAGTCAGTATTTTGCAAGAAACTAAAGTGTCAGCAAGGAAAAATGCATGGTTTGTCACCTCTGCAGATTGCATACATGTTAGACCAGCATCATTGAAATAGTTCTTATCAAAAGTATAAAAAATAACATGTAGATATGTATATGTAAATGTATGATTCACAATTAAAAGCCTTAGCTATGTCTTAAATGTGTTAATACAATATAGTCAATATAGTATTCTATTCCCATTTTTTAATGATGAGCTATATTAAACTGGTTCCACAACCCACTCAGGTTAAATATTACAGTCTGGGAAAATACACAAGCACACAGATGTGTGTTCTGTGTATATATTCAGTCATGCACTATGTAATAGCTGTCTGGCAGTGTCTGACTATCCATACATCTGTGGTTCCATCAGGCTATACTGTAGTTCAGAGTGCCTCTGGGAGAACAGGACCTAAGGAAGGCGACGCGTGTGTCTTACATACAAAGCTATTGTGTTGCCAGGCTTGTGCAAGGAGGCTTCAAAAAAATTCACGGAAAACTAGAATTGAGAAACAATGAAATTTTTTCATGAGCTTTTTGAGGCCACCTCTTATAATCTATAATACAGATCTTGCTAGTCATAATAAACTAGCCTAAGTTACTGGCATCTCTGTATAGTCCACTGTACTTTCTATTGTTGTTTCTCTGGTGATACATGCTTTCCCTCTTATGAATAAAACCTTTGCCTTGTCACAGTGGATGCTGCCACTCGTAGGCAGCAGCACTCCGTACCGGATGTCTGCTAAGTGTTGTAGTGTTCAATGTGTGTGTGTATGTGTGTTGAATCTTTGGAGAATATCACCATGTGGGGCATCATGGCCTCCCAAACAGTGCAGAACCGCTGCTGGTGAGAGCAGCAGCAAGAGGCCACGGAGAAGTAATCAGTGTGGAAGTGAAGCAAGAGGTTACTAAACCTCTTTCCGAAGGTGGAAAGCCACAGACTGCTGTTGTTTGGGATCGAGGCATGTGTGTTTGCTAAGTGTGTAGTATGTGTTCACACAACTCCCCGATCACATACCATCCTATTCCACAGACGAGGACTGTGACCAGTAAGTAGCACCTGTGGGGGGAGGGGGGTGCGGAAGGGGGGATGGTGGTGATGTGCGCGCGTGCTTTTTGCTGTGGTGTCGTCCTGGGGTGCTGCTGGGTGGGTTCTCATCCCTGACCTTCAGGTTAGCCGTTGACTTCAAGCCACTTGTACCCCGTAGGCTCTGGGGCGTGCCATAAATCTCCATAACTAGGCATGAGATGAGGACCTCAACGTGCTTTTCTCTGAGGATTTTGAGGGCATTGCTCCTCCTTCTCTAGTGTTGCTGTTGAAAAGGTCAAATAGTCATATCCTTTCTTCCAGCATGTATATGGAATGAGCAAAGGGAATATTTATCAAGGTGCTTTGTGCGACAACAGCTGTTATAAATGGAAAAAAAACAAAGGAGCTGTTATAAATGTTCTGCTCTTGGGCCTTCACAGAATCTCTATGAGATAAGGGTTGTTTTTTCTTACAGGGAGAGACTGAGACATGGAGAAGTTCTCCATGATAGGATGTTGAGGACTTGCTGTGAAAGGATGGCAGCGGCTAGCCCACTCGTGACGGGAACTCTGAGCGTGAGTGAGCCTGTGAGCTGCCGGACCCACAGATTGTGTCCACTGCTGCCCAAGGAAGTCACTGCAGACGTGCAGTTGACCCTCATTTTTATCTTCTCCCTCATAGTCCGTAATGTCCAGAATCTCCAGTACTACATTCCTCTAGAAACTCTCCTTTTGTTTTCCCACCTGGAAAGGACAGTTGTGGACTAATGAAAGTATATGGACATTGGCTGACTGCATGCACAGATGTTAAAGTAACCCCTTTTTGACATGCTCACCTCCAGCCTCAGCAGCTCCCAATACTGACAGTCCAATCCCTTCATGGATTCTGTAGGGGACGTTGGCTTCCTATCTCAGCTACTCCAGGCTGTAGCTTCTTCAGCTCCAGTCAATAACTTCCCAAAGTCTTATTATATTTTTTAAATTATGGCATGCACACAATTAGGAAGTTATAGAAAAGAATTGTAGCTATGCATCCATACCAACAACTTCAGTCAAACCTGAACACATTACCTGAAGCTAATGTTTTTAAATACATCTTAGATTTGGTTAGCGCCTTCTGTGTATTTGGGACTCAATTCCTTACTTTGTGGTCAGTGTCATTTTTAATTAGCCAGTACTGTTGTCCTGTGGGTTTTTAAACTGCTATTCCAGATATATTTAAATGTTCAATTAGCTGTCATCTCATCAGTAGATACTTTATGTTTTCTCCATTTTTGCGTTCTGTTTTTGCTGCATTGGTGTCAAGAGCGTGCTTGCACACAGAGGAGAGTCTGCCGAGGTTCTGTGAGAATAGGGCAGTATTGGCACCCCGGTCTTCAGAGGAGCCTCCCTGGGTGTGGGTTCAGTAGGACCATTATCTCAAGTTTCAGTGAACCACAAGCATGTTCAGCTTTCTACCTCCGTGTTGCAAAACAAACTAAAAAACTTTAAAAACCACATTATATCTCTGTGTAATTAGTAAGTTTAGGAGAGCATTACCTTCTGATTTATTAGACTCAGCAGATTTCTCTCCAAAGTCTCGGTACCCGGTTTCCAGTACATCTCTGTCACTGCCTCCACTCTAATAGCATACTGCCCCGATGGGCCCTGAGTGGTTTGTGTTTGTGTGGGTGCGAGCCTGCCTCTTCCACCGTCCAGTTGGGTTTCTTACACGCCTGCAGTTTCCTCATCTGTCAATAAGGACAATAATATTCCACAACAAACCACAGAGAGGTCTTCGAAAATTAAAGCACACATTTGAAGCCCTTGGAGGACACCCCCTGGCTCTGTATTATGGCGTAGACTTTTATTTGTTGCTGGTCGATGGTCTGAAGTAGAATTTAAGGTTGTTTTCACTGTTTGAGGTCCCTTCCTGGGCCTGTCTGATGAGCCAGCAGAGTCTAGGCAACAGGAGTGATGTCTGACCTTCTCTCCTAGGTGTTTATCTTGCTGTGGATCGCCGACTGGATGGTCCACCACTTCTGGAGAAAAGGAAAGGACCCGGATAGTTTCTCCATCCCCTACCTGACCGCACTGGGCGACTTGCTGGGAACCGCTTTATTGGCCTTGAGTTTTCATTTCCTTTGGCTTATTGGAGATCGAGACGGAGATGTCGGAGACTAAGGAGCCTACAGCTTGCTGTCACGTGACCCAGGAAGAAACCCCAAGACAGCAACGTAGCGTTCTTTCTCAAAAATGTTAACTCAGCGTCGTTTTCACTCAGCCACGGTTCAATTAAACGGCCTCACTGTTTTCTTTTTAAAGGAATTCATGTTGAGGCCAGATCGAAGAGTATTTGTGCTGCTTTTCATAGAATAAACGGTAATTTGCATTGCTAGAGATCCACATCCAAGCTCTGAAATTGATTAAGTAAGAAAGGAGCTAGGGTGTTTACGACGAGTCATTTCAAAGCCCCATGGTTGTTTGACTTGCAACACAGGCTGTGGGAAAGGGCTGACTGGGGCCATACAGTGAAAGGGACTTGCCAGACTCCTGGTGTACTTGGCTGAGCAAAGGTGAACGTACTCCGATTGGTTCCCTAGTTGATTCTGCTCTGGCAAGCATCAGATAAACTTTTATCTGCACTAGTTCTCCAGTTTATGACCCCACCAATCCTGATTTAATTTTAACTGCAGATTCTTCAAAAAGAACAGAGAACATTTTGATCCTGATTTATAGCAATATTGGTGCTTTTTTTTCCTCCCAGAAAATTTATTGATAGTCAAAAGATGAGGATCATTTCAGAGATTTCAAAGGGACTAGCACACGTGCGTGCGCGTAAGCAACAGTGTGTGTGTGTGTGTGTGTGTGTGTGTGTGAGAGAGAGAGAGAGAGAGAGAGACATGCGGGAGAGAACATGAATGAATAAGAGAGAGCAGGCAGAGCTGCTTATGGAAAATTAAGCTTGTATTGTTGATGGTGAAAATCATAGTGCTGATGGCATATCATCATTATATCATTTTCTTGACCATATTCATTGATATGCCTTGCCATTTGGTCTGAATATTTTTCTACTAGCCAAGATTCAGTATGGGTTATCTATATTATAGATAATAGTTCCTTCTTCAGAAAACAACAGACAAGACCAAGATATACATTAGATTTAATGAGCAAGTAGGTTTACTTGCTGTTTCAAAGTAGTCTTAGGCATGTCCCTTTAAAGGAGAAGTTGTTTGGTCACTTTTGTTTAATATTCAAGTCTAGACAAATCCTCTTATACACACTGCTTTGTTTCTCAAATGTTTTTTCCTCAAACTCTAAACTCTTGATCAGCCCCTTAAGTTTTCAGCACAGAAAATTTATAGGACAAGCTAATTCATTTTAAATTGCTTTAATTTTATCAGATATTATTTAATCATGTAACTGATAAGGGAAGAAAATTAATTGACACTCATTTTGATCATCCTGCTTTCAGGTGTGACTGGGTGTTTGCATCATATAAATCGTAGGTTGTTTATAAATATACTGGGCAGTGTTCCTACTGGGCTCTTTAAAATAAGCAGCCAGTGGCTTAGAGTTAAATATTTTTACTTTTTTAAAACTTAAATTATTCAACTCGTCTGCCTTTTAATGAAGCATCTAAGGCAGAGAACAGAACTAATTATAGAATTTCTCCTTTGGAGAGTTATAATGTCACATAATGAACGTTCTTATAAAAGAAAGAATGATTAAGTTTAAGTTGATGAATATTTAACTGCAAGGTTTTTTTATTTTTAAAAATTCCTGAATAATCTCTTTGACTTTATTGTAAAGCATTTGTAAATTACTTACTTACATTTGTGCTGTATGATTCATGAGCACTTGAATTTCCCAATGATTTCTATTTTGATTTTTTAATGCAAAAAAATGCATGCGCAGCAAACCGTGTCTTTACAACGTTTTTAAGTCTTAGTGTGTGATATATTCCAAAGCACTTTCAGACACACGCTGCCATTGAAGACTCACAGCGCATTGCCGTGGAACCAGTTCTGTCTCACGGTGACTCTGCCTAGCAGAACGCTCCATCTTTCCCCTCAGATGTACTGGTGGGTTTGAACTGCCCACCTTGTGGTCGGCCCAGCACAGAGCCCACTACATCGTCAGGGCTCCCCTGTCCATCATGGCACCTGTGAACTAGATCAGATAGCGGTTGTTGTTCAGCAGCTCTGGTGACATCTGGTTAAGTGCTTGCTGCTATCTGAAAGGCCAGTGGTTCAAAACCACCCTCTACTCCGAGAGAGAAAGATGTGGTCTTTGGCTCCTATAAGATCCCCCCAAACTCCAAACTGATACACAGCAACCTGGGGGGACAGAGTAGAATTGCCCCGGTGGATTTCCAAGACGGTAAGTCTCATCTTTTTTCCTCGGAGTGGCTAGTGGTTTCTACTTGCTGACCTTGAAGTTAGCAATCCAACCTCCTAGCCTGCTACACCGTTGTGGGCGGTGGGGAGGGTGGTTCCACCCTGTCCTATGGCCTCATCATACACTAAGGCGTAGTTATTTGACGGGAAACAAGAACAAACATTGCTAATCCCGCTCCTACAGAGGAAGAATGTGAAGCTCAACTAATTACTAAGGTTGCACATGTACACCATGACCAAAGTACCAAACACCCTGCCGCCCTATCTCCTGGGCCAGCGCCCTTTCTCTGTCACCTCAATGCCCTCCCTAGAGTGCCAGGAGTACCTAACCGAGAGGAAGGATGGTCTAACGTAGAATAGAGTGTTGCTCGCCTTTTAGATTTCAGTGTAACCCACTGTCTATACCTTAGTGCAGGCAATTCATAAACTCACTCAAAACTCGCTGTCACGGAGTCGATTCCAATTCATAGCAATCCCATAGGAGAGAGTAGAAGTGCCCTACAAGTCTCCGAGACTTTACACAGCCGCCAGCCTCATCTTTCCCTCTGGGAGCCCGAGATGAACTGGGGCCCAACCTTTCTCATGCCGCGACCCTTTCAAACACTTCCTCATGTTGTGGTGACCCCAACCATAAAATTACTTTTGTTGCTGCTTCATGACTGAAATTGTGTTACTGTTATGAATTGAGAGACCCCAGTGAAAGGGCCATTTGACTCCCAAAGGGGTTGAGACCCACAGGTTGAGAACCGCTGTTCTGGTGGGTTCTTGAGATTAGCCGCTCAATGCATAGAGCACTGTGCCACAAAGAAGAGAATAAAGAACAATACCTTTTTTCTGAGAAAGCTGTATTGTCACCACCCTTCCCAGAACTAACAGTTTGCCACAGATGCTAATTAAATAATGCGAAGGACTGCTTTGTTTTCTTTCTCCTACCAAATCTTGAGCTCCCCGCCCACTCCCTCCCTCCACCCCACCCTTCACTGCCATCAAATCCTCATAGCAAACACTATACAGGGTTCTGAAGCTGTAAATCTTTACAGAGGCAAATAACCCTATCTTTCTCCTTTGGAATGGCTGGTGGGTTTGAACTGCCAACCTTGTGGTTGGTAGTCCCATACACCATCAGAGAGAGCAACAAAATTTTGAAAAGATGTAGGGGAAAGAAGGGCCTGGAAAGATCATTCACAAACCAGCTGATTTAATTATGAGAGGAATATAGATTTCTCTAAAAATTGATGACTGATCTTTTGAAAACCTTTATATAATTAGACAACCATTAAGATGATATATTTACCCATAACAGGTACTATCAATTTTAATGCACAATGCAAATTTGCAATTTATTTTCATACAATGTAAAAATTTGTGCTGCCTCAAAATTTTTCTTTAACTAATTAATCAGATTTTTATTTGTACACAAAGAATCTCTTTAGAAATCCTCTTTATGCGTCCCAATCTTTTTAGTTTTTATTCAAATATAAAATTTCTTAAAGTCGAATTATAGAATCTAAGGAAGTGTATCTTCTGAGAGACATCAAAACTCTACATCATAGCCTACCAGGGAATGGCAAATAAAGTATGTCCTTTAAAACTCGTTCAGTATTAGGGCTTCCTGGCCTAATAACCTGTGGTATGGGATGCTTATTCATAATGAACTTCTGCCATCTTTGAATTACTGCAAACTCAAAAATAAAATTTAAGAAACATTTATGCAGCCTTGGTGTGATTACTTCATGATGAACTCGTTGAATGTTGAATCCTTGTAGAACTCGCCCAGAAGAGAGTGTGGGTGATCGTGTCTATCTTGAGCTACACGGAGAGACAGATGCAAACATGTTCCACAGAGACCCTTACTAATTTTGTAAACAGCCATCCCCAGTAGAAGTACACACAGTACAGAATCTGATAACTATATGTGTGTGTATGTGTATATATATATATATATAGCTGAAAACAAAAATCACAAAATCATGATTGGTGGCAGATACAGATCACTCAAAGATGGCACTTTAGAATGAGGCAAAGGGCTGTGGTTGGGACATATACATAATTATATCAGGTTAAATTGGTGCTATACAAGATTGAGTAGCTCTGAGTCAAAAAGTCACAAGCACCCCTACTTTAAAAAGATAACATGGCTATTTTCAGTAAAAATCTCATCCCGCACACGTCTGAGCCAGTTCCTTAGTTCTCAGTGCCAGCCCGAGGGCTAACTGCTGCCCCTCCCAAGACTTGCCCCAGCCTCAGCTAACCATCCGGCTGGGCTGGTTTTACGTCAGTAAGAATTCAGGTGGTCCCTGAACTGTCAAGACTCCAAGTGGAATTCTCCCTCTCTTGATAAACTGCAGCCTTCCACAAACCAAGAGTTTTAGAATTTTAGCTCTAATGCAATACGTTATCCTTACGAAGGGTAATAAATTGAACATAACCATACCCAAACTTGTAATCCATTCAGCACTTTTATTACTATTAAATACCCTTAATTTCTTCACTTGCCAATCCAGTTTAAGGTCTTTTTCGTCCATACACCTTTAGCTACCCTTTTTCATTTTTACTTGGCAGGACCCCAATTTCAGTTGATTACAACTGTTTTGTTTTGTTTTGAGGGGGGCATCACTGCCCTCTGGTGGTCGTGGGAGCTACCCATCCTTGTTCTCAGTGAGCTGCCGCTGGATTTGAACCACCAAGCCAGTGGGCCACAGTCCCGCATTCAATCACTACGCCACAGGGCTCAGCCCTACAATTTGATTATTCGCTGTATGTGCCCCAGCAGCTAAATATGACTCATGAAGAACTTACCGCTGCTTCAACTGATCTTTACATTTTTATCTTCACATATCAAGTAATCATCAACTGCCCAGCAATCCTGTATTTCTCTCTTCACTCTTCGGAAGATCAGATTTTTATTCCCCACTCCACAGCAGCTCTATCTGTCAAGATCACAAATAGTTTCCATATTGCTCAAACCATAAAGGTCAATTACTAAGAATTCTCATTCTATCTCTCAATATCTGACAGTGCCCTTCATCCTTGAGGTACTTTCTTCACAAAGCTCCACGTTCTTCTCTCCCTCTCTCAGCTGGTGTTGGTGGCACTTCCTCCTCTTTTCAGTCTCACATGCGGGCGTACCCTAGGAACTCCGTTTTTATAACCTGCTCTCTAGGTAAGGTGAGACTGGTGGCTGATCACAGCCATCTCTGTTTTAAATCCCCCAGTTTATTCCTCCGACCTTAGCCTTCCATCGGAGCTGCAGAACTATTTATCCAGATCTGTTTGCTTGCTGCTAAACTCCCCTTGAATGACTTAAGGTCTGAAACAGTTGAACAACAATGTCAACCACCTTGACTCGATTCATATTTATGTACCAATATACCCAACAATCATGTGTAGTCCTACAACCAGGACTTACCATGTTGGGAATGAGAAATCCAAAAAGGATGGCATCGCATTCGTTGACAAAAAGAGCATCGCAAGACCTGTCTTTAAATATGCTATCTGTGATAGGCTAATATACGTCTGCAAGGGGGTTCAGTCAATAACTATATCCATGGACCTTGTCAGATGGAACATTCAGGAATCAGATTGACTCCTTGTGTGCAAAGACAAGAGAAAATCGCAGCAGCTGAACCAGGTCCAGGGACTCACTGTGGAACAGCTCATCATCAATTGTTCGTTGATGGTTGAAGCTGAAGAGGAGGAAAGTATCAGCAAAAGCTAAAATATGATTTTGAGATCATCCTACCTGAATTTAGAAATCGTTCCGAGAGCAGAGTGGGCACATTAAACAATGATAACATAAGAATGTCATACATGAAGAAAGTAAAATCATTTAAAAGAGCAAAGAAAGGGTGTCAAAAGAGACTGCTCTCTTTGGTGGTAGTAGTAAGCACAAATGGAAGAAATGAAGTGAGAATTGATTTAAAGGTCAGCTCAAGAAGACAGTATTATAATGACACCTGCAAAGGCAAAAAACTGGAAAGCCAAAAAAGAATACCAACAGCTGTTCTCAAATAGAAATTAAAATTTCAAACTTCAAGTTCCAATAGTGAGCAATTGCAATTCTATGAGCAAAATATTGAACGATGCAGTGAGCATCAAAAGTATCTAGAGGGAATATGCAGAATCACTGTGCAAAAAAGAAAAAAGGTCAACATTCAACCATTTAAAGAAGTAGCATGAGAGTAAGAGCCAATAATAAGGAAGATGTCCATGATGAACTGAAGCCATTAATATGAAATGAAACCCTGACAATTAGTGGGGTGCCAATTTTAGCAAGTTGATGAAACACTGGAAGCGCCCCCTGGTCTTTAGTTGACAGCTACCTGGTCATCAGACTAGATGAGACCCATACTTGACTTGTGTCCACTCCACAGAAAGCTGACCCAGCAGAGTCCCGAAATTATTCAACAGGATCATTGAATAACACACGGGCAAATTGAAGGCGTTCAAAATGGCTGCCCTAGTCCATAAACAAGGAGCTGCCAAGGATTTAAGCCAGACGGAGAAGAAAATGTGGCACAAAAGATGGAATTTGACTGAAAGCGGAGAACAAAAAGATGCTTGCTTTGTTTTATTGTCTACAAAGGCATTCAGCTGTGTAGAACATAAATTATAGGTAACACTGAAAAATGAGTATTCATCATGTTAATGGAGAACCAGTACATGGACCAAGAAGCAACTGTTTAGGGGCTGAGCCCCGGTGGTGCAGTGGTTGAGCGAGGGACTGCGACCCACTGGCTCGGCGGTTCAAATCCAGCAGCAGTGTTCCAGGAGCAAGGCTGGGCCTCCCACTCCCACCAGAAGGCAGTGATTCCCCCCCCTCCCCCCAAAAAAAGAAGCAACTGGATAGAGCAAGGGAATAGGGCTTGGTATAAAACCATGAGAGGTGAGTGTCCGCGTTGTATTCTTTCACCATACTTTTAAAAATCTGTATACTGAGCACATAATCTGAGAAGATGAGCTGTGTGCAAAGGAGCATGGCATTGAGATTGGAGAAAAGCTTATTAACAGCTGGCAATATGCAGATGACACAACCTTGCTTGCTAAAACTTGTCCTTTATAGAGTAGTGAAAGCAAGTGGAAGAAATGATGACATAAAAGAGCTCAACTGATTATTTCAAAGCGTGGCTCAAAAAGGCAAAGTGGAATATTATACTAATTCAATTGGTAGGCTGAGAAATAACCCAAGAAGGTAGACTATATGAAGAAGGACACAGCACCAGAATTGAAGGAAGGTTCATTAAAACCTTGAGATACAGGTAATCTTGATCACTGAAAGCCAAAAGGACTTGAATCATAGCAGAGAAAAGAAAAGACGGCAACTTTCAGGATTGGGTTGCAACTCACTGTAAAAAACCAAGAAACCAAGTTCACTGCCATCGAGTCAATGCTGATGCATGAAAACTCTGTATGACTAGGTAGAACTGCCCCTGTGAGTTTCTGAGACTATAACTCTTTATGGAAGTAGAACGTCCTGTCTCTCTCTCAAAGCAGCCGGTGGTTTCAAACTGCTGGCCTTGCAATTAGCAGCCTCGCTCGTAGCCCATTATACCACCAGGGATTATCATTCATTGTGTACGGAGAAAAGAAATGTCACAACTGGACCAACAGACAACATCATGATAAAAGCTTGACATGGTCAAGGCTTGCAATACTTAAACGCTCATGGAAGCAGCAGTCAAGAAATCAAGTGATGTATTGCATTGGATAAACCTGCTACACAAGACTGCTTAAAAGTGTTACAGAGCAAAGATAGAATTTAAAACTCAGGTGTGCCTGATCCAAGCCATAGTATTCTCAATCACCTCATTTGCTTCTGAAAGTTGAACAGTGAGTAAGGAAATCTGGAGAAGAATCGACGAATGTGAATGAGAGCGTTGGTGAAGAATCCTGAAAGTACCATGGAAAACCAATCTGTCTGCGGTGGAGTACAGCCAGAATGCTCCTCGGTAGTCAGGGTGGGGAAACTCCATCTCCCGTCCTTTGGGCATGTTATCGGGAAGGACCACTATCATGACTGGTAAAGTGGTGGACCAAGGTCCAATCAGGCAGCCCCCCCTCCACCAGGCAGCCCCCCCTCCACCAGGCAGCCCCTCGCACCCCTTTGCAACAGCCTCACAAGAAGATGAACAACCTGCTGAACTTTGTAACCCCTGCCTCCGGCGTTTCGCAGAGCTGATCTCCCCAAAGGGCACAGCCCCTTCTCAGAGCTTATCTCTCAGGGCCGGATCTGTACAGCCTCTTCCCTCAGTGTTCCAGGAGGGGGGATCTGTGGAAAACAAGATGTACTCACAGATCACATCCTGACTCAGACCCTGCAATTGCAACATCAGAAAGTCTCATCCCCCTTATCAGTACATACCTCCTTGGCTCAAGCCTTCTATGTGTCCCACTACCTCAATGTCAGGTGCAGCTTCCCTGGCCTAACTCTGCCTGGGAAACGCCCAGGGGCTCAAGATGCTCTTGTCCCTCTCTCTGCTGCCACCCTCCTTCCCCAAAGCCCTTCCCTCCCTCTAATAAAGCGTATCTTTGCTTTTCATCCATAACAAGGCACTATCTCCTCTCTGCAGGTCCGTCTCAGCCTCTCATAAAGTATTGGCATAAAAAGGGAGACCCTGGAGGAGCTGGATTGACACAGTGTCTGCAATGCTGGGCTCAAACATAACAGCTGTGAGAATGGCACAAAGCCAGGCAGTGTCCATCTGTGGCTGTCGGGTTAGTTGCTAACGGATCAGCAACCTGGTAACCATCCCAGAATATACATTTAGGGGTGGTCTGAATATATCCAGAACTTCTATAAATCTGGGAGAAACACATCAAGAACCCACTAGCTTGGTAATTGACTATGGTTCACAGAGAAAAATTGCTGACAGATGCTCAGTAGTCTAAGAGAAACGCTAATTGGAATCATGGTGAGATACCTATCAGATTGGCAAAAAACACTTCAAAAGTGCACCAAAGATTTTTTCGAGTCGTCTGTAGGGAAACAGACAGCATCACTGGTTGTGTACATAGCATATGTGATTACCCAGTCCTATGCCGACCTCACAATCCTGACCACGTTTGAGCTCTTTGCTGCAACTGCTGTGTCGACCTGTCTCATTAAGGGAATTCTTTTTGGATGACTTTATTTCACAAAGGATGATGCCCTTTTTCAGGAACTGATCTCTCCCAATACCATGTTCAAATTACACGAGTCTCGCCACTTTTTATTTTAAGGAGTCTTCTGGATATACTGCTTCCAAGTCAGATTTGTTTATTATTCTGGCAAACCATGGCATAGTCAATAGTCTTCTGCAAAACCGGTTTCCAAAGGCATCCGTTCTTTCGCCTTCCATATTCACTGTTCTCGAAACATTTTCTCGAAAAAAAACCAAACAAACAGGAAGTTGGCTAGATTTCACCCTTTGGTCATGGTTTGCCAACTCTTTCTCTAAGCCCTGAAATGGGCACCCAGGGGGGTACTGGTGAGATTGCAAGATCAAAGGATGTATCCTTCTGTACTTTTGGTCGATAAGGCCACATTTCCTTCCACAAAGCTTTTGACACAATGACAACCGTTTGTTGTTTATGAAGATCTATAGCTGTTCTTTTACTGTAGCAAAGTGAGTGCCTAATAAAAGACTCAATAACCCCCCCCATCCCACCCCCAACCTGAAATGTTAACCCTCTGATGCTTTGTCTTTGCCCTGGTTTTGAGTGATGTGCTCTAAGTTTTCTAAGTCTCCCTCTGGCGCCTGGCACTGGCCTCGGTCACCTAAAAGTGGTTCTGAATAGGTCCCAGTTGCCAGAGCATCAAACCTTAAAGTTTTGTAAGTCATCTAGGGGACTTTCAAATTGAACTTTACTCAAATAATTTGATCTTTTTCCTCATTTTCTACAACAACAACAACAGCACACAGACATCAAGTCGATTCTTACTCCTTGTGATAATTCCTAGATCCTTGGGGTTTTGATTTACAAAACAACACTCCATATCTAACAGGTTCTACTTGGAAGATGGCTTTAGGGTGGGTGCTGGCTAGGCCAGAGGGATTTACCATATGATGATGACCTCCTGCCCCCCAAGCCAAAGAGCCCCACCTCAGGATGCCTGAAATGACCTTGGGATGTCAATTGACTTCAAGCATGGTTCTTGAGGACTACCTCTTGGGGGCCAGGCCAGATGACCTCATGATCTTGATCCATGTTAAGAGATAGGCTGACATTTGCATTCTGTCATGGAGCCACCCCGTAAAAGCTCCGGGCATCAAATCTCCATTAACTGCCCGGTAGGCAGAAATACCTGCTCCTGGGTTGATGTGCCCTCACTGGGATGCCGAAGCTCTGCATTGGGAACCCTCTCAGACTTCACCCTGGGCAGCTCTTCCTGCTTTGCTTCTCCTGCTTTAAACTAAAGCTGTCCTTGGAAGCTTTGTGACCTGTTCGATAGAGTCACCGAACCTGCAGGAGTCGTCGGAACTAGTGACTCAGACATGAGGAGAGGCTGGGAACCCAGCCTGGAAGTCTTGCCTCTCCATAGCAGTCTGAATGGGAGGACTGTGTCCTTTAATGTGTGAAAGCTGACCTAGTCCCAAGGAGTGATGGTCAGAGAAAGTAGTGTCGCATGGGCAGTGTCAGGACAGAGGACTGAAAAAGTAAGGACTTAACTGCTCCCTCCAATGCCTGGGGCCAGCTAAGGCTGATGTGAGCACAGTTCCTATTTCTCCCCTTCATCCTTTAATCCTGTAGCTCCCATGTGCATCCCCAATTCCATGCCAACCCAATGCCCCAGGAAATCCAAGACTTCTGTTGATGAGAAGTCCCGGGATCTCATGGCTGGGTCCAGTTTGAGAGGACCTCTTGGTGAACCAGTCCTGCTCACTGGTCACCAGCACTTTGGTCCATCAGCACGGGGCTGGTATATTAATTGGGGATGACCCACATCAGATACAGCATATACTCAACTCTGGGCCACTGACAGTCCACGGCTAACCTGGGGGCTTGAGCCTCTGCTCGCTCTCTTCTGTCAGCATTCTGACCGCTGTCACCTCCAGTCTAGAGCATGCTATAGTGGTTCCCACTGCTGACACTGAGAAAGGTCTTCCCTTCTCTGCATATCAGTCGGTCCTTTGGTAGCAAGGGAGCAGATTCTTCTCTGAAGACGTTCAAGACCTTCAAAACCTTCCAAGAATTGCTCCACAAAGGGTCCTTTCAATTGACATCTTCTCTTGCCACGGATGGATGTCGTGGTAGGCAGATTTTCTCAGATCGACCTTAAGCTGTGCCAGACAAAGGGCCATTCTGTGGGTCTTTCTTCTCGCTCTGACCATAGCTCACTCCACAGTCCTGCCCCTAGTGGCCGTGTGTGTGGGGGGCCAGGGCATGAGACCATTGGAAGAGATTGCCATTTAGGAATGCAACCGCCTGTAAGTTCATGAAAAAACACGCCGGTCCTACTTTTACACGATGGAATTCCTAATGGTAAAATTCACTTGATTAGAAAACAAATAATCTGGGCTAAGCCCCAGTGGCATAGTGGTTGAATGCAGGACTGCGGCCCACTGGCTTGGAGGTTCAAATCCAGCAGCAGCTCTCCAGGAGCAAGGCTGGGCCTCCCACTCCTACCAGAGGGCAGTGATGCCCCCCCCCCAAAGAAAACAAATAATGGTTCACAGTTTTTCTTGCATGCTTTTGGTAGGAATAACGTTTATGCAAACCCACAAGAAAGTACAGGAGGTCTTTAAGAGTCATTGGAAGCTCAAGACGGGCGATGGAAAAACATAAATCCTGGTGTAAATATCATTCAATAAATGGTATTCGAGAACTGCAGAGGCACGAACCCCTACCTATGGCAGCCCTGTGAGGAGCAACAGCTTTGCTGCCTTTTTCTCATCATCTTGTCATTGTGGTCTGGGTTTCTGCCATTGGCATCCTGGTTAGGTGCCATTGAGTAGACTCCAATCCATATTGACCGTACGCACAACAGAACGAATCGCTGCACTGTCCTGTACCGTCCTCACAATTGCTCCCTCGCCCAAGTGAATTGTTCTAGCCACAGTGTTGCTCCGTCTCATTGAGTGGCTTCCTCTTTTTCACTGCCCCTCCACTTCACCAAGCATGATCTCCTTCTCCAGGGGCTGCTCTCTCCTGACAGCAGGTCCAGAGTGTGTAAGTATGTGTTCACAGAAGCCCTCTGGCCGTAGTTCTCCAAAGACAGACATGTTAGCCTTTTTCGTCATCCATGGCACTTTCAAGATTCTTCTCCACCCCAGCCTGTGCGACCATGAGGTGTGGAAAGAATTAGGTATCAGGCATCAAAGAACAAAGGTCATATCAATAGGTGCCCATCCTCTGGATATGATCGCTGAAGGCAAATGGGTACAGAGGCAAGCAGAGTGCAGGAAGCTGATGGTACCCAGCTACCAAATGATAAAGTGTCTGGTGTCTTAAAGGCTTGAAGGTAAACAAGTGGCCATTTAGCACAGAAGCAGCAAAGCCTGAATGGGAGAAGCACACCAGGCTGTGTGATCAAGAGGGGTCAAAGGGAGCAGGTATCAAGCATCAAAGAACATGAAGCACATCACTATGGATAAGTGGGAGAACAGGGTAGGGACCCAAGGCCCATTTGTAGGCAATTGGATACCCCCTTACAGAGAAGTCATGGGGAGAAGGGCCAGTCAGAGTGCAGTGAAGTAGTGATGAAACAAATAACTTTCCTCTAGTTCCTGAAGGTTTCCTCCCCACAACTATCATGATCCCAATTCTACCTGACAAATCAAGCTGTACTGGAAGAAGTACACTGGTACAGATGGGAACTGGAAAGTTGGGGGACCCAGGGCAGATGAATCCCTCCGGACCAGTATAGTGAGAGTGGAGTTACCGCATGGGTGGAGGGGAGGTGCAGAGCCAACTTCAAGGATCTACACATAATCTATCGGGAGGATGGTCCTCAGAGGAGTGGGGGTGGGGGGAGATGTCAGGCACTATAAGATAAGACCTAATAATAATAATAATTTATAAAGTAACGAGGGGAGGTAGGACAGGGGGAGCAGGGAAAGGAAGGGATGAGAAGCTGACATCCAGGGCTCAAGTGGAAAAGCAGAGATTTGGAGAATGATGTCCACAGCAGGCAGGCGAAGGGGCTTGGCACAGTAGATGTATGGATGTTTGTATGTATGTATGTATGGATGGATGGATGGATGGATGTGGTAAGTGAGGTACAAGCCCCCAGTAGAATGATAAAAAATATTCATCTCCAGCACCACCATTCGAACGACTGGCTTCTTCTTCAGTCTTCCTTGTTCAAGGTCCAACTCTCACATACAATGGAGAACGCCATGCCTTGGGTCAGGTACGCCTGACCCTTAGTCACATCTTTGCTTTCCAACCCTCGAAATAAAACCCTCTGTCTTGGGCAGCAGTTACCTAATACAACACACGCTTTGATTTCTTTACTGCTGCTCCTATCAGCATTGATTGTGGAGCCAAGCGAGACAAAGTCCTTGACAACTGTGAGATTCGTCCAGTGGTGTACGTGACAGAAATGAACATGAAAAGATGGCTCCTGGGTGCTCTGAAGATTCTTTGTGCACTGGCCATACTACCAAGACGTAAACAAATATGAAAATACCTCTTTTCCATGGACTATTCTAAATTTTCACCACTTAATCACTGCACCTCACAGAAGCTTAAGAATTTTGTAACGCATTTGAAGATGAAGTCACGCATATGGACAGGGGATCCTTTGATATTATTTGCCTGGGATCATGCCTAACCCAGGGATCTCCCTGAATCCCACCTTTGGGTCTGCCACGTATGCTTGAACTTTTATGGAATGATATATTTCAAAGTTATTCAGTATGTCTTTGTTTGTAATAAGCAAATAGCTCAGTGGTCCGAAGAGAATGAATTGCAGTGTATGTGCACAATGGGACAGGATGCATACTGTGGTGTTTACATAATCTAGGGTCAATTTGGGACTTGAGAGGATGTATACTGGTATGGATAGGAACTGGAAACACAGGACAGTGATCCCTTCAGGACCACTGGTGACAGTGGTGACATCAGGAATGGAGGGAAGATGGGGTAGAAAGGAAGAACCAATTACAAGGATCTACGTACAACCTCTTCCCTGGGGTATGGACAATGGGGAAGTGGGTGAAGGGAGACATTGAATAGTGTAAGGTATGACAGAGTAATAATAATTTATAAATTGTCAAGGGTTCATGAGGGAGAGGAGCATAGGGAGGATGGGGAAAATTGAACCGAGTCAAGTAGAAAGCAAATGCTTTGAGAATGATGAGGGCAACAATGTACAAATGTGCTTGACAGACAATGGACATATGTATGGATTGATAAGAGTTGTAAGAGTCCCCAAACAAATGATTTGGAGGGGCATCACTGCCCTCTGGTGGTTGTGAGAGCTACCCAGCCTTGCTGCTGCTGGATTTGAACTGCCAAGCCAGTGGGCCACAGTCACGCACTCAACCACTATGGCACCTGGGCTCAGTTAATCAAATGATTTTTTTTAAAGAAATAAAACATGGATTCCCTATGTTTCCGGTTCCTAACTGTACCAGTGTACACTCTCTCCTCTCAGGTTTCAAATTGACATCAGTCTAGTATCATAGTCAATGAGGCCTCTGTGTGGACACGGCTTTCTCCTGAGTGTTCTGGGAAATCTGAGTTTTCCTCCTTGGAGATGGGAGACACCTTTCTTGGCTGCCTTCCTTGAAGACTCTACTGACAATGGCCTTTCCCTTGGAGACTCTCTACTGACAGACACATGGCACTTGGCTGATAGACCCTGTGCTCTGGGAACTTGAGAAGCCACATGGAGACCCCTGCCAGCGCTGAGATGCTGACAAGGTCACTGGATTCACAAGACTTCCCATCCTCTGGCCTGAGACTTTTCTGTCATTGCATGTGATTTGTGAGTCTGATGACTTTATGGATTGGTATCAGACATATAGGCTAATACTAGATTTGATCTGGGTTGGGCTGGATGTTTTCTCACTATTCAATTACTCTTGTATATAAACCTCTTTCTTCTTCTTCTTCTTCTTCTTCTTCTTCTTCTTCTTCGTCTTCGTCTTCGTCTTCGTCTTCGTCTTCGTCTTCGTCTTCCGCCGGTTCCATAAACCTCTTTCTTATACTCATTTGAGTGTCCATGGATTTGTTGCTCTAGTCTACACAGACGGACACAGCCTACTAAACGACCAAGAAGCATCTCTCCTAAGCCACGTGGTGAGATCTTCAGGATCTATCAAAAGCAGTTGGTCACGAGCCAGTGCAGACTCATGCACGTTCACGGTGTGCATCGGAGCAGAGCTGTGCTTGGTGGGTTTTCAGCGGTGGGTATTTCAGATGCCGATCGCCCTGCCTTTCTCCTGAGGCAGCTTGGCTGGACTCCCAACTTTTCCACCTGCCAGGAAGCAGTTGGGAGCATTCACATTTGCACAACCCAGAAACTCGTTGGCCTTGCTGATGCCAGTCTGGATAGCTTCAATTTACTGGGCAGCTTTCTGGAGCTGAAGAAACTACTTCTGCTTGTGTTTAGCACCTTGTTGGTTTTTTTGGTTTTTTTTTTGCCCCCATTCACGTGAACTCTGGGCTCCATTTCTCATGGCTTTGACCTTTGTACCTGTGTGATAATGGGACATGTTACTGATCTCAGCCTTCTCAGTGTGCTTTAGTTAAATTCAACTTAGTTCAACCCAGACGGAATCCACCCACCAAACTGATCACAAAGACCCCTCGTGGCTTACGACGTTCCGTGTCCCAGGTGGGTGACTCAGACTCCCCAGCTGCTCTTCAGGAGATCAGTGAGGCTGTCTGCTCCCCAAAAGATGCCCAGCCTCAGGGACCCCGGGGAGCAACTGTATTCTGTCCTACAGGGCCACTGTGAGGTGGAATCAGCTTGGTAGTAATAAGTTTCTTTTGGGGGGTGGGGTGGGGAAGGAGGTTGGTGGTATTTTATGTTTGCTTGTTTGTTTGTTTGTTTGTTTGAATGGCTGCAGCCTTTTGATTCAATCTAATCAGACAGTGTTGTATTTAATAGCTGTGCCTGGCATTTTCCTGGGAACTGGGAACTAAGGTATTTTCTGACGTGACCCATTTCTATGAAGTCTCTAGGGGAGCTTACATTGTGAAGGTGGAGAGTGAAAA